>JAVHZZ010000246.1:32500-60000 GCA_036250195.1 Mixophyes australis | reverse complement strand
CTGGAATTCCCAGGTTGCCTCACATGGGTATTGGTTGCCTACTGACCTACATCTCTTATACATCTCAAAACCAGCATTGAAGGAAGCAAGAACAAGAGAGAGACAAAAAAAGGCCTATGGCACCTGGTATTCCCAGGTGGTCTCCCATCCAAGTACTAACCAGGCCCAGCCCTGCTTAGCTTCCAAGATCAGACAAAATTGTTCTTGTTCAGGGTGGTGTGGCTGTAGGTGTTGGTTGCTTACTGACCTACATCTCTTATACATCTCAAAACCAGCATTGAAGGAAGCAAGAACAAGAGAGAGAAAAAAAAAGCCCTACAGCACCTGGTATTCCCAGGTGATCTCCCATCCAAGTACTAACCAGGCCCAGCCCTGCTTAGCTTCCAAGATCAGACAAGATTGTTCTTGTTCAGGGTGGTGTGGCTGTAGGTATTGGTTGCCTACTGACCTACATCTCTTATACATCTCAATACCAGCATTGATGGAAGCAAGAACAAGAGAGAGAAAAAAAAAAAGGCTTACAGCACCTCGAATTCCCAGGTGGTCTCCCATCCAAGTACTAACCAAGCCCAGCCCTGCTTAGTTTGCAAGATCAGACAAGATTGGGCTTGTTCAGGGTGGTGTTGCTGTAGGTATTTGTTGCCTACTGACCTACATCTCTCATACATCTCAAAACCAGCATTGAAGGAAGCAAGAACAAGAGAGAGAAAAAAAAAAGGCCTACGGCACCTGGTATTCCCAGGTGGTCTCCCATCCAAGTACTAACCAGGCCCGCCCCTGCTTAGCTTCCAAGATCAGACAAGATTGAGCTTGTTCAGGGTGGCATGGCTGTAGGTATTGGTTGTCTACTGACTTACATCTCTTATACATCTCAAAACCAGCATTGAAGGAAGCAGTAACGAGAGAAATAAAAAAATGCCTACGGCACCTGGAATTCCCAGGTGATCTCCCATCCAAGTACTAACCAGGCCCGGCCCTGCTTAGCTTCCAAAATCTGACAAGATTGGGCTTGTTCAGGGTGGTGTGGCTGTAGGTATTGGTTGCATACTGACCTACATGTCTTATACATCTCAAAACCAGCATTGAAGGAAGCAAGAACAAGAGAGAGAAAAAAAAAGGCCTATGGCACCTGGTATTCCCAGGTGCTCTTTCATCCAGGTACTAACCAGGCCCGCCCCTGCTTAGCTTCCAAAATCAGACGAGATTGGGCTTGTTCAGGGTGGTGTGGCTGTAGGAATTGGTTGCCTACTGACCTACATCTCTTATACATCTCAAAACCAGCATTGAAGGAAGCAAGAACAAGAGAGAGAAAAAAAAAAAGGCTTACAGCACCTCGAATTCCCAGGTGGTCTCCCATCCAAGTACTAACCAAGCCCGGCCCTGCTTAGCTTGCAAGATCAGACAAGATTGGGCTTGTTCAGGGTGGTGTGGCTGTAGGTATTTGTTGCCTACTGACCTACATCTCTCATACATCTCAAAACCAGCATTGAAGGAAGCAAGAACAAGAGAGAGAAAAAAAAAAGGCCTACGGCACCTGGTATTCCCAGGTGGTCTCCCATCCAAGTACTAACCAGGCCCAGCCCAGCTTAGTTTCCAAGATCAGACGAGATTAGGCTGGTTCAGGGTGGTGTGGCTGTAGTTACTTGTTGCCTACTGACCTACATCTCAAAACCAGCATTGAAGGAAGCAAGAACAAGAGAGAGAAAAAAAAGGCCTACAGCACCTGGTATTCCCAGGTGGTCTCCCATCCAAGTACTAACCAGGTCCGGCCCTGCTTAGCTTCCAAGATCAGACGAGATTGGGCTTGTTCAGGGAGGTGTGGCTGTATGTATTGGCTTCCAACTGACCTACATCTCTTATACATCTCAAAACTAGCATTGAAGGAAGCAAGAACAAGAGAGAGAAAAAAAAAGGCTTACAGCACCTGGTATTTCCAGGTGGTCTCCCATCCAAGTATTAATCAGACCCGACCCTGCTTAGCTTCCAAGATCAGACGAGATTGGGCTTGTTCAGTGTGGTGTGGCTGTAGGTATTTGTTGCCTACTGTCCTACATCTCAAAACTAGCATTGAAGGAAGCAAGAACAAGAGAGAGAAAAAAAAAGGCTTACAGCACCTGGTATTTCCAGGTGGTCTCCCATCCAAGTATTAATCAGACCCGACCCTGCTTAGCTTCCAAGATCAGATAAGATTAGGCTTGTTCAGGGTGGTGTGGCTGTAGGTATTTGTTGCCTACTGACCTACATCTCTCATACATCTCAAAACCAGCATTGAAGGAAGCAAGAACAAGAGAGAGAAAAAAAAAAGGCTTACAGCACCTCGAATTCCCAGGTGGTCTCCCATCCAAGTACTAACCAAGCCCGGCACTGCTTAGCTTCCAAGATCAGATAAGATTGTTCTTGTTCAGGGTGGTGTGGCTGTAGGTATTGGTTGCCTACTGACCTACATCTCTTATACATCTCAAAACCAGCATTGAAGGAAGCAAGAACAAGAGAGAGAAAAAAAAAAGGCCTACGGCACCTGGTATTCCCAGGTGGTCTCCCATCCAAGTACTAACCAGGCCCAGCCCTGCTTAGTTTCCAAAATCAGACGAGATTAGGCTTGTTCAGGGTGGTGTGGCTGTAGTTATTTGTTGCCTACTGACCTACATCTTAAAACCAGCATTGAAGGAAGCAAGAACAAGAGAGAGAAAAAAAAAGGCCTACAGCACCTGGTATTCCCAGGTGGTCTCCCATCCAAGTACTAACCAGGCCCGGCCCTGCTTAGCTTCCAAGATCAGACGAGATTGGGCTTGTTCAGGGAGGTGTGGCTGTATGTATTGGCTTCTTACTGACCTACATCTCTTATACATCTCAAAACTAGCATCGAAGGAAGCAAGAACAAGAGAGAGAAAAAAAAAAGGCTTACAGCACCTGGTATTTCCAGGTGGTCTCCCACCCAAGTATTAATCAGGCCCGACCCTGCTTAGCTTCCAAGATCAGACGAGATTGGGCTTGTTCAGTGTGGTGTGGCTGTAGTTATTTGTTGCCTACTGACCTACATCTTAAAACCAGCATTGAAGGAAGCAAGAACAAGAGAGAGAAAAAAAAAAGGCCTACAGCACCTGGTATTCCCAGGTGGTCTCCCATCCAAGTACTAACCAGGCCCGGCCCTGCTTAGCTTCCAAGATCAGACGAGATTGGGCTTGTTCAGGGAGGTGTGGCTGTATGTATTGGCTTCTTACTGACCTACATCTCTTATACATCTCAAAACTAGCATTGAAGGAAGCAAGAACAAGAGAGAGAAAAGAAATGCCTACAGCACCTGGAATTCCCAGGTTGCCTCACATGGGTATTTGTTGCCTACTGACCTACATCTCTTATACATCTCAAAACCAGCATTGAAGGAAGCAGTAACGAGAGAAATAAAGAAATGCCTACGGCACCTGGAATTCCCAGGTGGTCTCCCATCCAAGTACTAACCAGGCCCGGCCCTGCTTAGCTTCCAAAATCAGACAAGATTTGGCTTGTTCAGGGTGGTGTGGCTGTAGGTATTGGTTGCCTACTGACCTACATGTCTTATACATCTCAAAACCAGCATTGAAGGAAGCAAGAACAAGAGAGAGAAACAAAAAGGCCTATGGCACCTGGCATTCCCAGGTGGTCTCCCATCCAGGTACTAACCAGGCCCGCCCCTGCTTAGCTTCCAAAATCAGACGAGATTGGGCTTGTTCAGGGTGGTGTGGCTGTAGGTATTTGTTGCCTACTGACCTACATCTCAAAACCAGCTTTGAAGGAACCAAGAACAAGAGAGAGAAAAAAAAGGCCTACGGCACCTGGTATTCCCAGGTGGTCTCCCATCCAAGTACTAACCAGGCCCAGCCCTGCTTAGCTTCCAAGATCAGACAAAATTGTTCTTGTTCAGGGTGGTGTGGCTGTAGGTATTGGGTGCCTACTGACCTACATCTCTTATACATCTCAAAACCAGCATTGAAGGAAGCAAGAACAAGAGAGAGAAAAAAAAAGGCCTAAAGCACCTGGTATTCCCAGGTGGTCTTCCATCCAAGTACTAACCAGGCCCAGCCCTGCTTAGCTTCCAAGATCAGATGAAATTGTTCTTGTTCAGGGTGGTGTGGCTGTAGGTATTGGTTGCCTACTGACCTACATCTCTTATACATCTCAAAACCAGCATTGAAGGAAGCAAGAACAAGAGAGAGAAAAAAAAAGGCCTACAGCACCTGGTATTCCCAGGTGGTCTCCCATCCAAGTACTAACCAGGCCCAGCCCTGCTTAGCTTCCAAGATCAGGCGAGATTGTTCTTGTTCAGGGTGGTGCGGCTGTAGGTATTGGTTTCCTACTGACCTACATCTCTTATACATCTCAAAACCAGCATTGAAGGAAGCAAGAACAAGAGAGAGAAAAAAAAAAAGGCTTACAGCACCTCGAATTCCCAGGTGGTCTCCCATCCAAGTACTAACCAAGCCCGACCCTGCTTAGGTTGCAAGATCAGACAAGATTGGGCTTGTTCAGGGTGGTGTGGCTGTAGGTATTTGTTGCCTACTGACCTACATCTCTCATACATCTCAAAACCAGCTTTGAAGGAAGCAAGATCAAGAGAGAGAAAAAAAAAAGGCCTACGGCACCTGGTATTCCCAGGTGGTCTCCCATCCAAGTACTAACCAGGCCCGCCCCTGCTCAGCTTCCAAGATCAGACAAGATTGGGCTTGTTCAGGGTGGCGTGGCTGTAGGTATTGGTTGTCTACTGACCTACATCTCTTATACATCTCAAAACCAGCATTGAAGGAAGCAAGAACAAGAGAGAGAAAAAAAAGGCCTATGGCACCTGGTATTCCCAGGTGGTCTCCCATCAAAGTACTAACCAGGCCCAGCCCTGCTTAGCTTCCAAGATCAGACGAAATTGTTCTAGTTCAGGGTGCAGTGGCTGTAGGTATTGTTTGCCTACTGACCTACATCTCTTATACATCTCAAAACCAGCATTGAAGGAAGCAAGAACAAGAGAGAGAAAAAAAAGGCCTACAGCACCTGGTATTCCCAGGTGGTCTCCCATCCAAGTACTAACCAGGCCCGGCCCTGCTTAGCTTCATAGATCAGACGAGATTGGGCTTGTTCAGGGAGGTGTGGCTGTATGTATTGGCTTCCTACTGACCTACATCTCTTATACATCTCAAAACTAGCATTGAAGGAAGCAAGAACAAGAGAGAGAAAAAAAAAGGCTTACAGCAAATGGTATTTCCAGGTGGTCTCCCATCCAAGTATTAATCAGGCCCGACCCTGCTTAGCTTCCAAGATCAGACGAGATTGGGCTTGTTCAGTGTGGTGTGGCTGTAGGTATTTGTTGCCTACTGTCCTACATCTCAAAACCAGCATTGAAGGAAGCAAGAACAAGAGAGAGAAAAAAAAAGGCCTACAGCACCTGGAATTCCCAGGTTGCCTCACATGGGTATTGGTTGCCTACTGACCTACATCTCTTATACATCTCAAAACCAGCAATGAAAGGAAGCAAGAACAAGAGAGAGAAAAAAAAAAGGCCTACAGCACCTGGTATTCCCAGGTGGTCTTGCATCCAAGTACTAACCAGGCCTGGCCCTTCTTAGCTTCCAAGATCAGACAAGATTGTTCTTGTTCAGGGTGGTGTGGCTGTAGTTATTTGTTGCCTACTGACCTACATCTCTCATACATCTCAAAACCAGCATTGATGGAAGCAAGAACAAGAGAGAGAAAAAAAAGGCCTACAGCACCTGGTATTCCCAGGTGGTCTCCCATCCAAGTACTAACCAGGCCCAGCCCTGCTTAGCTTCCAAGATCAGACGAGATTGGGCTTGTTTAGGGAGGTGTGACTGTATGTATTGGCTTCCTACTGACCTACAACTCTTATACATCTCAAAACTAGCATTGAAGGAAGCAAGAACAAGAGAGAGAAAAAAAAAAGGCTTACAGCACCTGGTATTTCCAGGTGGTCTCCCATCCAAGCATTAATCAGGCCCGACCCTGCTTAGCTTACAAGATCAGACGAGAATGGGCTTGTTCAGTGTGGTGTGGCTGTAGGTATTTGTTGCCTCCTGTCCTAAATCTCAAAACCAGCATTGAAGGAAGCAAGAACAAGAGAGAGAAAAAAAAAAGGCTTACAGCACCTGGTATTTCCAGGTGGTCTCCCATCCAAGCATTAATCAGGCCCGACCCTGCTTAGCTTTCAAGATCAGACGAGATTGGGCTTGTTCAGGGTGGTGTGGCCGTGGGTACTGGTTGTCTACTGACCTACATCTCTTATACATCTCAAAACCAGCATTAAAGGAAGCAAGAACAAGAGAGAGAAAAAAAAAGGCCTACGGCACCTAGTATTCCCAGGTGGTCTCCCATCCAAGTACTAACCAGGCCCGGCCCTGTTTAGCTTCCAAGATCAGGCGAGATTGGGCTTGTTCAGGGTGGTGTGGCTGTAGGTATTGGTTATCTACTGACCTACATCTCTCATACATCTCAAAACCAGCATTGAAGGAAGCAAGAACAAGAGAGAGAAAATAAAATGCCTACAGCACCTGGTATTTCCAGGTGGTCTCCCATCCAAGTACTAACCAGGCCCGGCCCTGCTTAGCTTCCAAGATCAGACAAAATTGTTCTTGTTCAGGGTGGTGTGGCTGTAGGTATTGATTGCCTACTGACCTACATGTCTTATACATCTCAAAACCAGCATTGAAGGAAGCCAGAACAAGAGAGAGAAAAAAAAAGGCCTACAGCACCTGATATTCCCAGGTGGTCTCCCATCCAAGTACTAACCAGGCCCAGCCCTGCTTAGCTTCCAAGATCAGACGAGATTGTTCTTGTTCAGGGTGGTGTGGCTGTAGGTATTGGTTGCCTACTGACCTACATCTCTTATACATCTCAAAACCAGCATTGAAGGAAGCAAGAACAAGAGAGAGAAAAAAAAAAGGCTTACAGCACCTCGAATTCCCAGGTGGTCTCCCATCCAAGTACTAACCAAGCCCGGCCCTGCTTAGCATTCAAGATCAGTCAAGATTGGGCTTGTTCAGGTTGGTGTGGCTGTAGGTATTTGTTGCCTACTGACCTACATCTCTCATACATCTCAAAACCAGCATTGAAGGAAGCAAGAACAAGAGAGAGAAAAAAAAGGCCTATGGCACCTGGTATCCCCAGGTGGTCTCCCATCCAAGTACTAACCAGGCCCGCCCCTGCTTAGCTTCCAAGATCAGACGAGATTGGGCTTATTCAGGGTGGTGTGGCTGTAGGTGTTGGTTGCTTACAGACCTACATCTCTTATACATCTCAAAACCAGCATTGAAGGAAGCAAGAACAAGAGAGAGAGAAAAAAAAGGCCTACAGCCCCTGGTATTCCCAGGTGGTCTCCCATAAAAGTACTAACCAGGCCCGGCCCTGCTTAGCTTCCAAGATCAGGCGAAATTGGGCTTGTTTAGGGTGGTGTGGCTGTAGGTATTTGTTGCCTACTGACCTACATCTCAAAACCAGTATTGAAGGAAGCAAGAACAAGAGAGAGAAAAAAGAGGCCTACGGCACCTGGTATTCCCAGGTGGTCTCCCATCCAAGTACTAACCAGGCCCGGCCCTGCTTAGCTTCCAAGATCAGCCGAGATTGGGCTTGTTCAGGGTGGTGTGGCTGTAGGTATTGGTTGCTTACTGACCTACATCTCTTATACATCTCAAAACCAGCATTGAAGGAAGCAGTAACGAGAGAAATAAAAAAATGCCTACGGCACCTGGAATTCCCCGGTGGTCTCCCAACCAAGTACTAACCAGGCCCGGCCATGCTTAGCTTCCAAGATCAGATGAGATTGGGCTTGTTCAGGGTGGTGTGGCTGTAGGTATTGGTTGCATACTGACCTACATCTCTTATACATCTCAAAACCAGCATTGAAAAAAGCAAGAACAAGAGAGAGAAAAAAAAGGCCTATGGCACCTGGTATTCCCAGGTGGTCTCCCATCAAAGTACTAAGCAGGCACGGCCCTGCTTAGGTTCCAAGATCAGACGAGATTGGGCTTGTTTAGGGTGGTGTGGCCATGGGTATTGGTTGACTACTGACCTACATCTCTTATACATCTCAAAACCAGCATTGAAGGAAGCAAGAACAAGAGAGAGAAAATAAAATGCCTACAGCACCTGGTATTCCCAGGTGGTCCCCCATCCAAGTACTAACCAGGCCCAGCTCTGCTTAGCTTCCAAGATCAGACAAGATTGTTCTTGCTCAGGGTGGTGTGGCTGTAGGTATTGGTTGCCTACTGACCTACATCTCTTATACATCTCAAAAACAGCATTGAAGGAAGCAAGAACAAGAGAGAGAAAAAAAAAAAAGGCTTACAGCACCTCGAATTCCCAGGTGGTCTCCCATCCAAGTACTAACCAAGCCCGGCCCTGCTTAGCATCCAAGATCAGGCTTGTTCAGGTTGGTGTGGCTGTAGGTATTTGTTGCCTACTGACATACATCTCTCATACATCTCAAAACCAGCATTGAAGGAAGCAAGAACAAGAGAGAGAAAAAAAAAGGCCTACGGCACCTGGTATCCCCAGGTGGTCTCCCATCCAAGTACTAACCAGGCCTGCCCATGCTTAGCTTCCAAGATCAGACGAGATTGGGCTTGTTCAGGGTGGCGTGCTGTAGGTATTGGTTGTCTACTGACCAACATTTCTTATTCATTTCAAAACCAGCATTGATGGATGCAAGAACAAGAGAGAGAAAAAAAAAGGCCTATGGAACCTGGTATTCCCAGGTGGTCTCCCATCCAAGTACTAACCAGGCTCAGCCCTGCTTAGCTTCCAAGATCAGATGAAATTGTTCTTGTTCAGGTTGGTGTGGCTGTAGGTATTTGTTGCCTACTGACCTACATCTCAAAACCAGCATTGAAGGAAGCAAGAACAAGAGAGAGAAAAAAAAAGGCCTACAGCACCTGGAATTCTCAGGTTGCCTCACATGGGTATTGGTTGCCTACTGACCTACATCTCAAAACCAGCATTGAAGGAAGCAAGAACAAGAGAGAGACAAAAAAAGGCCTAAGGCACCTGGTATTCCCAGGTGGTCTCCCATCCAAGTACTAACCAGGCCCAGCCCTGCTTAGCTTCCAAGATCAGATGAGATTGGTCTTGTTCAGGGTGGTATGGCTGTAGGTATTTGTTGCCTACTGACCTACATCTCAAAACCAGCTTTGAAGGAACCAAGAACAAGAGAGAGAAAAAAAAGGCCTACGGCACCAGATATTCCCAGGTGGTCTCCCATCCAAGTACTAACCAGGCCTGGCTCTGCTTAGCTTCCAAGATCAGGCGAGATTGGGCTTGTTCAGGGTGGTGTGGCTGTAGGTATTGGTTGCTTACTGACCTACATCTCTTATACATCTCAAAACCAGCATTGAAGGAAGCAGTAACGAGAGAAATAAAAAAATGCCTACAGCACCTGGAATTCCCAGGTGGTCTCCCATCCAAGTACTAACCAGGCTCGGCACTGCTTAGCTTCCAAGATCAGACGAGATTGGGCTTGTTCAGGGTGGTGTGGCTGTAGGTATTGGTTGCCTACTGACCTACATCTCTTATACATCTCAAAACCAGCATTGAAGGAAGCAAGAACAAGAGAGAGAAAAAAAAGGCCTATGGCACCTAGTATTCCCAGGTGGTCTCCCATCTAAGTACTAACCAGGCACGGCCCTGCTTAGCTTCCAAGATCAGACGAGATTGGGCTTGTTCAGGGTGGTGGGGCCGTGGGTATTCGTTGCCTACTGACCTACATCTCTTATACATCTCAAAACCAGCATTGAAGGAAGCAAGAACAAGAGAGAGAAAAAAAAATGGTTACAGCACCTGGTATTCCCAGGTGGTCTCCCAACCAAGTACTAATCAGGCCCGGCCCTGCTTAGCTTCCAAGATCAGATGAGATTGGGCTTGTTCAGGGTGGCGTGGCTGTAGGTATTGGTTGTCTACTGACCTACATCTCTTATTCATTTCAAAACCAGCATTGATGGAAGCAAGAACAAGAGAGAGAAAAAAAAAGGCCTACGGCACCTAGTATTCCCAGGTGGTCTCCCATCCAAGTACTAACCAGGCCCAGCCCTGCTTAGCTTCCAAGATCAAATGAGATTGGTCTTGTTCAGGGTGGTGTGGCTGTAGGTATTGGGTTGCCTACTGACCTACATCTCTTATACATCTCAAAACCAGCATTGAAAAAAGCAAGAACAAGAGAGAGAAAAAAAAGGCCTACAGCACCTGATATTCCCAGGTGGTCTCCCATCCAAGTACTAACCAGGCCCAGCCCTGCTTAGCTTCCAAGATCAGACGAGATTGTTCTTGTTCAGGGTGGTGTGGCTGTAGGTATTGGGTTGCCTACTGACCTACATCTCTTATACATCTCAAAACCAGCTTTGAAGGAAGCAAGATCAAGAGAGAGAAAAAAAAAAGGCCTACGGCACCTGGTATTCCCAGGTGGTCTCCCATCCAAGTACTAACCAGGCCCGCCCCTGCTCAGCTTCCAAGATCAGACAAGATTGGGCTTGTTCAGGGTGGCGTGGCTGTAGGTATTGGTTGTCTACTGACCTACATCTCTTATACATCTCAAAACCAGCATTGAAGGAAGCAAGAACAAGAGAGAGAAAAAAAAGGCCTATGGCACCTGGTATTCCCAGGTGGTCTCCCATCAAAGTACTAACCAGGCCCAGCCCTGCTTAGCTTCCAAGATCAGACGAAATTGTTC
Source organism: Mixophyes australis (assembly GCA_036250195.1). Lineage (NCBI taxonomy): Eukaryota > Metazoa > Chordata > Amphibia > Anura > Limnodynastidae > Mixophyes > Mixophyes australis. The sequence continues at coordinate 49,304 of JAVHZZ010000246.1, read as the reverse complement.
TAGTTCAGGGTGCAGTGGCTGTAGGTATTGTTTGCCTACTGACCTACATCTCTTATACATCTCAAAACCAGCATTGAAGGAAGCAAGAACAAGAGAGAGAAAAAAAAGGCCTACAGCACCTGGTATTCCCAGGTGGTCTCCCATCCAAGTACTAACCAGGCCCGGCCCTGCTTAGCTTCATAGATCAGACGAGATTGGGCTTGTTCAGGGAGGTGTGGCTGTATGTATTGGCTTCCTACTGACCTACATCTCTTATACATCTCAAAACTAGCATTGAAGGAAGCAAGAACAAGAGAGAGAAAAAAAAAGGCTTACAGCACCTGGTATTTCCAGGTGGTCTCCCATCCAAGTATTAATCAGGCCCGACACTGCTTAGCTTCCAAGATCAGACGAGATTGGGCTTGTTCAGTGTGGTGTGGCTGTAGGTATTTGTTGCCTACTGTCCTACATCTCAAAACCAGCATTGAAGGAAGCAAGAACAAGAGAGAGAAAAAAAAAGGCCTACAGCACCTGGAATTCCCAGGTTGCCTCACATGGGTATTGGTTGCCTACTGACCTACATCTCTTATACATCTCAAAACCAGCAATGAAAGTAAGCAAGAACAAGAGAGAGAAAAAAAAAAGGCCTACAGCACCTGGTATTCCCAGGTGGTCTTGCATCCAAGTACTAACCAGGCCTGGCCCTTCTTAGCTTCCAAGATCAGACAAGATTGTTCTTGTTCAGGGTGGTGTGGCTGTAGTTATTTGTTGCCTACTGACCTACATCTCTCATACATCTCAAAACCAGCATTGATGGAAGCAAGAACAAGAGAGAGAAAAAAAAGGCCTACAGCACCTGGTATTCCCAGGTGGTCTCCCATCCAAGTACTAACCAGGCCCAGCCCTGCTTAGCTTCCAAGATCAGACGAGATTGGGCTTGTTTAGGGAGGTGTGGCTGTATGTATTGGCTTCCTACTGACCTACAACTCTTATACATCTCAAAACTAGCATTGAAGGAAGCAAGAACAAGAGAGAGAAAAAAAAAAGGCTTACAGCACCTGGTATTTCCAGGTGGTCTCCCATCCAAGCATTAATCAGGCCCGACCCTGCTTAGCTTACAAGATCAGACGAGAATGGGCTTGTTCAGTGTGGTGTGGCTGTAGGTATTTGTTGCCTCCTGTCCTAAATCTCAAAACCAGCATTGAAGGAAGCAAGAACAAGAGAGAGAAAAAAAAAAGGCTTACAGCACCTGGTATTTCCAGGTGGTCTCCCATCCAAGCATTAATCAGGCCCGACCCTGCTTAGCTTTCAAGATCAGACGAGATTGGGCTTGTTCAGGGTGGTGTGGCCGTGGGTACTGGTTGTCTACTGACCTACATCTCTTATACATCTCAAGACCAGCATTGAAGGAAGCAAGAACAAGAGAGAAAAAAAAAAAAAAGGCTTACAGCACCTCAAATTCCCAGGTGGTCTCCCATCCAAGTACTAACCAAGCCTGGCCCTGCTTAGCAATCAAGATCAGTCAAGATTGGGCTTGTTCAGGGTGGTGTGGCTGTAGGTATTGGTTGACTACTGACCTACATCTCTTATACATCTCAAAACCAGCATTGAAAAAAGCAAGAACAAGAGAGAGAAAAAGAAGGCCTACAGCACCTGATATTCCCAGGTGGTCTCCCATCCAAGTACTAACCAGGCCCAGCCCTGCTTAGCTTCCAAGATCAGACGAGATTGTTCTTATTCAGGGTGGTGTGGCTGTAGGTATTGGGTTGCCTACTGACCTACATCTCTTATACATCTCAAGACCAGCATTGAAGGAAGCAAGAACTAGAGAGAAAAAAAAAAAAAGGCTTACAGCACCTCGAATTCCCAGGTGGTCTCCCATCCAAGTACTAACCAAGCCTGGCCCTGCTTAGCAATCAAGATCAGTCAAGATTGGGCTTGTTCAGGGTGGTGTGGCTGTTGGTATTTGTTGCCTACTGACCTACATCTCTCATACATCTCAAAACCAGCATTGAAGGAAGCAAGAACAAGAGAGAGAAAAAAAAAAGGCCTACGGCACCTGGTATTCCCAGGTGGTCTCCCATCCAAGTACTAACCAGGCCCGCCCCTGCTTAGCTTCCAAGATCAGACGAGATTGGGCTTGTTCTGGGTGGTGTGGCTGTAGGTGTTGGGTGCTTACAGACCTACATCTCTTATACATCTCAAAACCAGCATTGAAGGAAGCAAGAACAAGAGAGAGAGAAAAAAAAAGGCCTACAGCACCTGGTATTCCCAGGTGGTCTCCCATCCAAGTACTAACCAGGCCCGGCCCTGCTTAGCTTCCAAGATCAGGCGAGATTGGGCTTGTTCAGGGTGGTGTGGCTGTAGGTATTGGGTGCCTACTGACCTACATCTCTTATACATCTCAAAACCAGCATTGAAGGAAGCAAGATCAAGAGAGAGAGAAAAAAAAGGCCTACAGCACCTGGTATTCCCAGGTGGTCTCCCATCCAAGTACTAACCAGGCCCAGCCCTGCTTAGCTTCCAAGATCAAATGAGATTGGTCTTGTTCAGGGTGGTGTGGCTGTAGGTATTGGGTTGCCTACTGACCTACATCTCTTATACATCTCAAAACCAGCATTGAAAAAAGCAAGAACAAGAGAGAGAAAAAAAAGGCCTACAGCACCTGATATTCACAGGTGGTCTCCCATCCAAGTACTAACCAGGCCCAGCCCTGCTTAGCTTCCAAGATCAGACGAGATTGTTCTTGTTCAGGGTGGTGTGGCTGTAGGTATTGGTTGCCTACTGACCTACATCTCTTATACATCTCAAAACCAGCATTGAAGGAAGCAAGAACAAGAGAGAGAAAAAAAAAGGCCTACAGCACCTGGTATTCCCAGGTGGTCTCCCATCCAAGTACTAACCAGGCCCAGCCCTGCTTAGCTTCCAAGATCAGGCGAGATTGTTCTTGTTCAGGGTGGTGCGGCTGTAGGTATTGGTTTCCTACTGACCTACATCTCTTATACATCTCAAAACCAGCATTGAAGGAAGCAAGAACAAGAGAGAGAAAAAAAAAAAGGCTTACAGCACCTCGAATTCCCAGGTGGTCTCCCATCCAAGTACTAACCAAGCCTGGCCCTGCTTAGCAATCAAGATCAGTCAAGATTGGGCTTGTTCAGGGTGGTGTGGCTGTTGGTATTTGTTGCCTACTGACCTACATCTCTCATACATCTCAAAACCAGCATTGAAGGAAGCAAGAACAAGAGAGAGAAAAAAAAAAGGCCTACGGCACCTGGTATTCCCAGGTGGTCTCCCATCCAAGTACTAACCAGGCCCGCCCCTGCTTAGCTTCCAAGATCAGACGAGATTGGGCTTGTTCTGGGTGGTGTGGCTGTAGGTGTTGGGTGCTTACAGACCTACATCTCTTATACATCTCAAAACCAGCATTGAAGGAAGCAAGAACAAGAGAGAGAGAAAAAAAAAGGCCTACAGCACCTGGTATTCCCAGGTGGTCTCCCATCCAAGTACTAACCAGGCCCGGCCCTGCTTAGCTTCCAAGATCAGGCAAGATTGGGCTTGTTCAGGGTGGTGTGGCTGTAGGTATTGGGTGCCTACTGACCTACATCTCTTATACATCTCAAAACCAGCATTGAAGGAAGCAAGAACAAGAGAGAGAGAAAAAAAAGGCCTACAGCACCTGGTATTCCCAGGTGGTCTCCCATCCAAGTACTAACCAGGCCCAGCCCTGCTTAGCTTCCAAGATCAAATGAGATTGGTCTTGTTCAGGGTGGTGTGGCTGTAGGTATTGGGTTGCCTACTGACCTACATCTCTTATACATCTCAAAACCAGCATTGAAAAGAGCAAGAACAAGAGAGAGAAAAAAAAGGCCTACAGCACCTGATATTCCCAGGTGGTCTCCCATCCAAGTACTAACCAGGCCCAGCCCTGCTTAGCTTCCAAGATCAGACGAGATTGTTCTTGTTCAGGGTGGTGTGGCTGTAGGTATTGGTTGCCTACTGACCTACATCTCTTATACATCTCAAAACCAGCATTGAAGGAAGCAAGAACAAGAGAGAGAAAAAAAAAGGCCTACAGCACCTGGTATTCCCAGGTGGTCTCCCATCCAAGTACTAACCAGGCCCAGCCCTGCTTAGCTTCCAAGATCAGGCGAGATTGTTCTTGTTCAGGGTGGTGCGGCTGTAGGTATTGGTTTCCTACTGACCTACATCTCTTATACATCTCAAAACCAGCATTGAAGGAAGCAAGAACAAGAGAGAGAAAAAAAAAAAGGCTTGCAGCACCTCGAATTCCCAGGTGGTCTCCCATCCAAGTACTAACCAAGCCCGACCCTGCTTAGGTTGCAAGATCAGACAAGATTGGGCTTGTTCAGGGTGGTGTGGCTGTAGGTATTGGTTGTCTACTGACCTACATCTCTTATACATCTCAAAACCAGCATTGAAGGAAGCAAGAACAAGAGAGAGAAAAAAAAGGCCTATGGCACCTGGTATTCCCAGGTGGTCTCCCATCAAAGTACTAACCAGGTCCAGCCCTGCTTAGCTTCCAAGATCAGACGAAATTGTTCTAGTTCAGGGTGCAGTGGCTGTAGGTATTGTTTGCCTACTGACCTACATCTCTTATACATCTCAAAACCAGCATTGAAGGAAGCAAGAACAAGAGAGAGAAAAAAAAGGCCTACAGCACCTGGTATTCCCAGGTGGTCTCCCATCCAAGTACTAACCAGGCCCGGCCCTGCTTAGCTTCATAGATCAGACGAGATTGGGCTTGTTCAGGGAGGTGTGGCTGTATGTATTGGCTTCCTACTGACCTACATCTCTTATACATCTCAAAACTAGCATTGAAGGAAGCAAGAACAAGAGAGAGAAAAAAAAGGCTTACAGCACCTGGTATTTCCAGGTGGTCTCCCATCCAAGTATTAATCAGGCCCGACCCTGCTTAGCTTCCAAGATCAGACGAGATTGGGCTTGTTCAGTGTGGTGTGGCTGTAGGTATTTGTTGCCTACTGTCCTACATCTCAAAACCAGCATTGAAGGAAGCAAGAACAAGAGAGAGAAAAAAAAAGGCCTACAGCACCTGGAATTCCCAGGTTGCCTCACATGGGTATTGGTTGCCTACTGACCTACATCTCTTATACATCTCAAAACCAGCAATGAAAGGAAGCAAGAACAAGAGAGAGAAAAAAAAAAGGCCTACAGCACCTGGTATTCCCAGGTGGTCTTGCATCCAAGTACTAACCAGGCCTGGCCCTTCTTAGCTTCCAAGATCAGACAAGATTGTTCTTGTTCAGGGTGGTGTGGCTGTAGTTATTTGTTGCCTACTGACCTACATCTCTCATACATCTCAAAACCAGCATTGATGGAAGCAAGAACAAGAGAGAGAAAAAAAAGGCCTACAGCACCTGGTATTCCCAGGTGGTCTCCCATCCAAGTACTAACCAGGCCTGGCCCTTCTTAGCTTCCAAGATCAGACAAGATTGTTCTTGTTCAGGGTGGTGTGGCTGTAGTTATTTGTTGCCTACTGACCTACATCTCTCATACATCTCAAAACCAGCATTGATGGAAGCAAGAACAAGAGAGAGAAAAAAAAGGCCTACAGCACCTGGTATTCCCAGGTGGTCTCCCATCCAAGTACTAACCAGGCCCAGCCCTGCTTAGCTTCCAAGATCAGACGAGATTGGGCTTGTTTAGGGAGGTGTGGCTGTATGTATTGGCTTCCTACTGACCTACAACTCTTATACATCTCAAAACTAGCATTGAAGGAAGCAAGAACAAGAGAGAGAAAAAAAAAAGGCTTACAGCACCTGGTATTTCCAGGTGGTCTCCCATCCAAGCATTAATCAGGCCCGACCCTGCTTAGCTTACAAGATCAGACGAGAATGGGCTTGTTCAGTGTGGTGTGGCTGTAGGTATTTGTTGCCTCCTGTCCTAAATCTCAAAACCAGCATTGAAGGAAGCAAGAACAAGAGAGAGAAAAAAAAAAGGCTTACAGCACCTGGTATTTCCAGGTGGTCTCCCATCCAAGCATTAATCAGGCCCGACCCTGCTTAGCTTTCAAGATCAGACGAGATTGGGCTTGTTCAGGGTGGTGTGGCCGTGGGTACTGGTTGTCTACTGACCTACATCTCTTATACATCTCAAAACCAGCATTAAAGGAAGCAAGAACAAGAGAGAGAAAAAAAAAGGCCTACGGCACCTAGTATTCCCAGGTGGTCTCCCATCCAAGTACTAACCAGGCCCGGCCCTGTTTAGCTTCCAAGATCAGGCGAGATTGGGCTTGTTCAGGGTGGTGTGGCTGTAGGTATTGGTTATCTACTGACCTACATCTCTTATACATCTCAAAACCAGCATTGAAGGAAGCAAGAACAAGAGAGAGAAAAAAAAAAGGCTTACAGCACCTCGAATTCCCAGGTGGTCTCCCATCCAAGTACTAACCAAGCCCGGCCCTGCTTAGCATTCAAGATCAGGCTTGTTCAGGTTGGTGTGGCTGTAGGTATTTGTTGCCTACTGACCTACATCTCTCATACATCTCAAAACCAGCATTGAAGGAAGCAAGAACAAGAGAGAGAAAAAAAAAGGCCTATGGCACCTGGTATCCCCAGGTGGTCTCCCATCCAAGTACTAACCAGGCCCGCCCCTGCTTCGCTTCCAAGATCAGACGAGATTGGGCTTATTCAGGGTGGTGTGGCTGTAGGTGTTGGTTGCTTACAGACCTACATCTCTTATACATCTCAAAACCAGCATTGAAGGAAGCAAGAACAAGAGAGAGAGAAAAAAAAGGCCTACAGCCCCTGGTATTCCCAGGTGGTCTCCCATAAAAGTACTAACCAGGCCCGGCCCTGCTTAGCTTCCAAGATCAGGCGAAATTGGGCTTGTTTAGGGTGGTGTGGCTGTAGGTATTTGTTGCCTACTGACCTACATCTCAAAACCAGTATTGAAGGAAGCAAGAACAAGAGAGAGAAAAAAAAAGGCCTACGGCACCTGGTATCCCCAGGTGGTCTCCCATCCAAGTACTAACCAGGCCTGCCCATGCTTAGCTTCCAAGATCAGACGAGATTGGGCTTGTTCAGGGTGGCGTGCTGTAGGTATTGGTTGTCTACTGACCAACATTTCTTATTCATTTCAAAACCAGCATTGATGGATGCAAGAACAAGAGAGAGAAAAAAAAAGGCCTATGGAACCTGGTATTCCCAGGTGGTCTCCCATCCAAGTACTAACCAGGCTCAGCCCTGCTTAGCTTCCAAGATCAGACGAAATTGTTCTTGTTCAGGTTGGTGTGGCTGTAGGTATTTGTTGCCTACTGACCTACATCTCAAAACCAGCATTGAAGGAAGCAAGAACAAGAGAGAGAAAAAAAAAGGCCTACAGCACCTGGAATTCTCAGGTTGCCTCACATGGGTATTGGTTGCCTACTGACCTACATCTCAAAACCAGCATTGAAGGAAGCAAGAACAAGAGAGAGACAAAAAAAGGCCTAAGGCACCTGGTATTCCCAGGTGGTCTCCCATCCAAGTACTAACCAGGCCCAGCCCTGCTTAGCTTCCAAGATCAGATGAGATTGGTCTTGTTCAGGGTGGTATGGCTGTAGGTATTTGTTGCCTACTGACCTACATCTCAAAACCAGCTTTGAAGGAACCAAGAACAAGAGAGAGAAAAAAAAGGCCTACGGCACCAGATATTCCCAGGTGGTCTCCCATCCAAGTACTAACCAGGCCTGGCTCTGCTTAGCTTCCAAGATCAGGCGAGATTGGGCTTGTTCAGGGTGGTGTGGCTGTAGGTATTGGTTGCTTACTGACCTACATCTCTTATACATCTCAAAACCAGCATTGAAGGAAGCAGTAACGAGAGAAATAAAAAAATGCCTACAGCACCTGGAATTCCCAGGTGGTCTCCCATCCAAGTACTAACCAGGCTCGGCACTGCTTAGCTTCCAAGATCAGACGAGATTGGGCTTGTTCAGGGTGGTGTGGCTGTAGGTATTGGTTGCCTACTGACCTACATCTCTTATACATCTCAAAACCAGCATTGAAGGAAGCAAGAACAAGAGAGAGAGAAAAAAAAGGCCTACAGCCCCTGGTATTCCCAGGTGGTCTCCCATAAAAGTACTAACCAGGCCCGGCCCTGCTTAGCTTCCAAGATCAGGCGAAATTGGGCTTGTTTAGGGTGGTGTGGCTGTAGGTATTTGTTGCCTACTGACCTACATCTCAAAACCAGTATTGAAGGAAGCAAGAACAAGAGAGAGAAAAAAAAAGGCCTACGGCACCTGGTATCCCCAGGTGGTCTCCCATCCAAGTACTAACCAGGCCTGCCCATGCTTAGCTTCCAAGATCAGACGAGATTGGGCTTGTTCAGGGTGGCGTGCTGTAGGTATTGGTTGTCTACTGACCAACATTTCTTATTCATTTCAAAACCAGCATTGATGGATGCAAGAACAAGAGAGAGAAAAAAAAAGGCCTATGGAACCTGGTATTCCCAGGTGGTCTCCCATCCAAGTACTAACCAGGCTCAGCCCTGCTTAGCTTCCAAGATCAGACGAAATTGTTCTTGTTCAGGTTGGTGTGGCTGTAGGTATTTGTTGCCTACTGACCTACATCTCAAAACCAGCATTGAAGGAAGCAAGAACAAGAGAGAGAAAAAAAAAGGCCTACAGCACCTGGAATTCTCAGGTTGCCTCACATGGGTATTGGTTGCCTATTGACCTACATCTCAAAACCAGCATTGAAGGAAGCAAGAACAAGAGAGAGACAAAAAAAGGCCTAAGGCACCTGGTATTCCCAGGTGGTCTCCCATCCAAGTACTAACCAGGCCCAGCCCTGCTTAGCTTCCAAGATCAGATGAGATTGGTCTTGTTCAGGGTGGTATGGCTGTAGGTATTTGTTGCCTACTGACCTACATCTCAAAACCAGCTTTGAAGGAACCAAGAACAAGAGAGAGAAAAAAAAGGCCTACGGCACCAGATATTCCCAGGTGGTCTCCCATCCAAGTACTAACCAGGCCTGGCTCTGCTTAGCTTCCAAGATCAGGCGAGATTGGGCTTGTTCAGGGTGGTGTGGCTGTAGGTATTGGTTGCTTACTGACCTACATCTCTTATACATCTCAAAACCAGCATTGAAGGAAGCAAGAACAAGAGAGAGAAAAAAAAGGCCTATGGCACCTAGTATTCCCAGGTGGTCTCCCATCTAAGTACTAACCAGGCACGGCGCTGCTTAGCTTCCAAGATCAGACGAGATTGGGCTTGTTCAGGGTGGTGGGGCCGTGGGTATTCGTTGCCTACTGACCTACATCTCTTATACATCTCAAAACCAGCATTGAAGGAAGCAAGAACAAGAGAGAGAAAAAAAAATGGTTACAGCACCTGGTATTCCCAGGTGGTCTCCCAACCAAGTACTAATCAGGCCCGGCCCTGCTTAGCTTCCAAGATCAGATGAGATTGGGCTTGTTCAGGGTGGCGTGGCTGTAGGTATTGGTTGTCTACTGACCTACATCTCTTATTCATTTCAAAACCAGCATTGATGGAAGCAAGAACAAGAGAGAGAAAAAAAAAGGCCTACGGCACCTAGTATTCCCAGGTGGTCTCCCATCCAAGTACTAACCAGGCCCAGCCCTGCTTAGCTTCCAAGATCAAATGAGATTGGTCTTGTTCAGGGTGGTGTGGCTGTAGGTATTGGGTTGCCTACTGACCTACATCTCTTATACATCTCAAAACCAGCATTGAAAAAAGCAAGAACAAGAGAGAGAAAAAAAAGGCCTACAGCACCTGATATTCCCAGGTGGTCTCCCATCCAAGTACTAACCAGGCCCAGCCCTGCTTAGCTTCCAAGATCAGACGAGATTGTTCTTGTTCAGGGTGGTGTGGCTGTAGGTATTGGGTTGCCTACTGACCTACATCTCTTATACATCTCAAGACCAGCATTGAAGGAAGCAAGAACAAGAGAGAAAAAAAAAAAAAAGGCTTACAGCACCTCAAATTCCCAGGTGGTCTCCCATCCAAGTACTAACCAAGCCTGGCCCTGCTTAGCAATCAAGATCAGTCAAGATTGGGCTTGTTCAGGGTGGTGTGGCTGTAGGTATTGGTTGACTACTGACCTACATCTCTTATACATCTCAAAACCAGCATTGAAAAAAGCAAGAACAAGAGAGAGAAAAAGAAGGCCTACAGCACCTGATATTCCCAGGTGGTCTCCCATCCAAGTACTAACCAGGCCCAGCCCTGCTTAGCTTCCAAGATCAGACGAGATTGTTCTTGTTCAGGGTGGTGTGGCTGTAGGTATTGGGTTGCCTACTGACCTACATCTCTTATACATCTCAAGACCAGCATTGAAGGAAGCAAGAACTAGAGAGAAAAAAAAAAAAAGGCTTACAGCACCTCGATTTCCCAGGTGGTCTCCCATCCAAGTACTAACCAAGCCTGGCCCTGCTTAGCAATCAAGATCAGTCAAGATTGGGCTTGTTCAGGGTGGTGTGGCTGTTGGTATTTGTTGCCTACTGACCTACATCTCTCATACATCTCAAAACCAGCATTGAAGGAAGCAAGAACAAGAGAGAGAAAAAAAAAAGGCCTACGGCACCTGGTATTCCCAGGTGGTCTCCCATCCAAGTACTAACCAGGCCCGCCCCTGCTTAGCTTCCAAGATCAGACGAGATTGGGCTTGTTCTGGGTGGTGTGGCTGTAGGTGTTGGGTGCTTACAGACCTACATCTCTTATACATCTCAAAACCAGCATTGAAGGAAGCAAGAACAAGAGAGAGAGAAAAAAAAAGGCCTACAGCACCTGGTATTCCCAGGTGGTCTCCCATCCAAGTACTAACCAGGCCCGGCCCTGCTTAGCTTCCAAGATCAGGCGAGATTGGGCTTGTTCAGGGTGGTGTGGCTGTAGGTATTGGGTGCCTACTGACCTACATCTCTTATACATCTCAAAACCAGCATTGAAGGAAGCAAGAACAAGAGAGAGAGAAAAAAAAGGCCTACAGCACCTGGTATTCCCAGGTGGTCTCCCATCCAAGTACTAACCAGGCCCAGCCCTGCTTAGCTTCCAAGATCAAATGAGATTGGTCTTGTTCAGGGTGGTGTGGCTGTAGGTATTGGGTTGCCTACTGACCTACATCTCTTATACATCTCAAAACCAGCATTGAAAAAAGCAAGAACAAGAGAGAGAAAAAAAAGGCCTACAGCACCTGATATTCCCAGGTGGTCTCCCATCCAAGTACTAACCAGGCCCAGCCCTGCTTAGCTTCCAAGATCAGACGAGATTGTTCTTGTTCAGGGTGGTGTGGCTGTAGGTATTGGTTGCCTACTGACCTACATCTCTTATACATCTCAAAACCAGCATTGAAGGAAGCAAGAACAAGAGAGAGAAAAAAAAAGGCCTACAGCACCTGGTATTCCCAGGTGGTCTCCCATCCAAGTACTAACCAGGCCCAGCCCTGCTTAGCTTCCAAGATCAGGCGAGATTGTTCTTGTTCAGGGTGGTGCGGCTGTAGGTATTGGTTTCCTACTGACCTACATCTCTTATACATCTCAAAACCAGCATTGAAGGAAGCAAGAACAAGAGAGAGAAAAAAAAAAAGGCTTACAGCACCTCGAATTCCCAGGTGGTCTCCCATCCAAGTACTAACCAAGCCCGACCCTGCTTAGGTTGCAAGATCAGACAAGATTGGGCTTGTTCAGGGTGGTGTGGCTGTAGGTATTTGTTGCCTACTGACCTACATCTCTCATACATCTCAAAACCAGCTTTGAAGGAAGCAAGATCAAGAGAGAGAAAAAAAAAAGGCCTACGGCACCTGGTATTCCCAGGTGGTCTCCCATCCAAGTACTAACCAGGCCCGCCCCTGCTCAGCTTCCAAGATCAGACAAGATTGGGCTTGTTCAGGGTGGCGTGGCTGTAGGTATTGGTTGTCTACTGACCTACATCTCTTATACATCTCAAAACCAGCATTGAAGGAAGCAAGAACAAGAGAGAGAAAAAAAAGGCCTATGGCACCTGGTATACCCAGGTGGTCTCCCATCAAAGTACTAACCAGGCCCAGCCCTGCTTAGCTTCCAAGATCAGACGAAATTGTTCTAGTTCAGGGTGCAGTGGCTGTAGGTATTGTTTGCCTACTGACCTACATCTCTTATACATCTCAAAACCAGCATTGAAGGAAGCAAGAACAAGAGAGAGAAAAAAAAGGCCTACAGCACCTGGTATTCCCAGGTGGTCTCCCATCCAAGTACTAACCAGGCCCGGCCCTGCTTAGCTTCATAGATCAGACGAGATTGGGCTTGTTCAGGGAGGTGTGGCTGTATGTATCTGCTTCCTACTGACCTACATCTCTTATACATCTCAAAACTAGCATTGAAGGAAGCAAGAACAAGAGAGAGAAAAAAAAAGGCTTACAGCACCTGGTATTTCCAGGTGGTCTCCCATCCAAGTATTAATCAGGCCCGACCCTGCTTAGCTTCCAAGATCAGACGAGATTGGGCTTGTTCAGTGTGGTGTGGCTGTAGGTATTTGTTGCCTACTGACATACATCTCTCATACATCTCAAAACCAGCATTGAAGGAAGCAAGAACAAGAGAGAGAAAAAAAAAGGCCTACGGCACCTGGTATCCCCAGGTGGTCTCCCATCCAAGTACTAACCAGGCCTGCCCATGCTTAGCTTCCAAGATCAGACGAGATTGGGCTTGTTCAGGGTGGCGTGCTGTAGGTATTGGTTGTCTACTGACCAACATTTCTTATTCATTTCAAAACCAGCATTGATGGATGCAAGAACAAGAGAGAGAAAAAAAAAGGCCTATGGAACCTGGTATTCCCAGGTGGTCTCCCATCCAAGTACTAACCAGGCTCAGCCCTGCTTAGCTTCCAAGATCAGACGAAATTGTTCTTGTTCAGGTTGGTGTGGCTGTAGGTATTTGTTGCCTACTGACCTACATCTCAAAACCAGCATTGAAGGAAGCAAGAACAAGAGAGAGAAAAAAAAAGGCCTACAGCACCTGGAATTCTCAGGTTGCCTCACATGGGTATTGGTTGCCTACTGACCTACATCTCAAAACCAGCATTGAAGGAAGCAAGAACAAGAGAGAGACAAAAAAAGGCCTAAGGCACCTGGTATTCCCAGGTGGTCTCCCATCCAAGTACTAACCAGGCCCAGCCCTGCTTAGCTTCCAAGATCAGATGAGATTGGTCTTGTTCAGGGTGGTATGGCTGTAGGTATTTGTTGCCTACTGACCTACATCTCAAAACCAGCATTGAAGGAAGCAAGAACAAGAGAGAGAAAAAAAAAGGCCTACAGCACCTGGAATTCTCAGGTTGCCTCACATGGGTATTGGTTGCCTACTGACCTACATCTCAAAACCAGCATTGAAGGAAGCAAGAACAAGAGAGAGAAAATAAAATGCCTACAGCACCTGGTATTCCCAGGTGGTCCCCCATCCAAGTACTAACCAGGCCCAGCTCTGCTTAGCTTCCAAGATCAGACAAGATTGTTCTTGCTCAGGGTGGTGTGGCTGTAGGTATTGGTTGCCTACTGACCTACATCTCTTATACATCTCAAAAACAGCATTGAAGGAAGCAAGAACAAGAGAGAGAAAAAAAAAAAAGGCTTACAGCACCTCGAATTCCCAGGTGGTCTCCCATCCAAGTACTAACCAAGCCCGGCCCTGCTTAGCATCCAAGATCAGGCTTGTTCAGGTTGGTGTGGCTGTAGGTATTTGTTGCCTACTGACATACATCTCTCATACATCTCAAAACCAGCATTGAAGGAAGCAAGAACAAGAGAGAGAAAAAAAAAGGCCTACGGCACCTGGTATCCCCAGGTGGTCTCCCATCCAAGTACTAACCAGGCCTGCCCATGCTTAGCTTCCAAGATCAGACGAGATTGGGCTTGTTCAGGGTGGCGTGCTGTAGGTATTGGTTGTCTACTGACCAACATTTCTTATTCATTTCAAAACCAGCATTGATGGATGCAAGAACAAGAGAGAGAAAAAAAAAGGCCTATGGAACCTGGTATTCCCAGGTGGTCTCCCATCCAAGTACTAACCAGGCTCAGCCCTGCTTAGCTTCCAAGATCAGACGAAATTGTTCTTGTTCAGGTTGGTGTGGCTGTAGGTATTTGTTGCCTACTGACCTACATCTCAAAACCAGCATTGAAGGAAGCAAGAACAAGAGAGAGAAAAAAAAAGGCCTACAGCACCTGGAATTCTCAGGTTGCCTCACATGGGTATTGGTTGCCTACTGACCTACATCTCAAAACCAGCATTGAAGGAAGCAAGAACAAGAGAGAGACAAAAAAAGGCCTAAGGCACCTGGTATTCCCAGGTGGTCTCCCATCCAAGTACTAACCAGGCCCAGCCCTGCTTAGCTTCCAAGATCAGATGAGATTGGTCTTGTTCAGGGTGGTATGGCTGTAGGTATTTGTTGCCTACTGACCTACATCTCAAAACCAGCTTTGAAGGAACCAAGAACAAGAGAGAGAAAAAAAAGGCCTACGGCACCAGATATTCCCAGGTGGTCTCCCATCCAAGTACTAACCAGGCCTGGCTCTGCTTAGCTTCCAAGATCAGGCGAGATTGGGCTTGTTCAGGGTGGTGTGGCTGTAGGTATTGGTTGCTTACTGACCTACATCTCTTATACATCTCAAAACCAGCATTGAAGGAAGCAGTAACGAGAGAAATAAAAAAATGCCTACAGCACCTGGAATTCCCAGGTGGTCTCCCATCCAAGTACTAACCAGGCTCGGCACTGCTTAGCTTCCAAGATCAGACGAGATTGGGCTTGTTCAGGGTGGTGTGGCTGTAGGTATTGGTTGCCTACTGACCTACATCTCTTATACATCTCAAAACCAGCATTGAAGGAAGCAAGAACAAGAGAGAGAAAAAAAAGGCCTATGGCACCTAGTATTCCCAGGTGGTCTCCCATCTAAGTACTAACCAGGCACGGCCCTGCTTAGCTTCCAAGATCAGACGAGATTGGGCTTGTTCAGGGTGGTGGGGCCGTGGGTATTCGTTGCCTACTGACCTACATCTCTTATACATCTCAAAACCAGCATTGAAGGAAGCAAGAACAAGAGAGAGAAAAAAAAATGGTTACAGCACCTGGTATTCCCAGGTGGTCTCCCAACCAAGTACTAATCAGGCCCGGCCCTGCTTAGCTTCCAAGATCAGATGAGATTGGGCTTGTTCAGGGTGGCGTGGCTGTAGGTATTGGTTGTCTACTGACCTACATCTCTTATTCATTTCAAAACCAGCATTGATGGAAGCAAGAACAAGAGAGAGAAAAAAAAAGGCCTACGGCACCTAGTATTCCCAGGTGGTCTCCCATCCAAGTACTAACCAGGCCCAGCTCTGCTTAGCTTCCAAGATCAAATGAGATTGGTCTTGTTCAGGGTGGTGTGGCTGTAGGTATTGGGTTGCCTACTGACCTACATCTCTTATACATCTCAAAACCAGCATTGAAAAAAGCAAGAACAAGAGAGAGAAAAAAAAGGCCTACAGCACCTGATATTCCCAGGTGGTCTCCCATCCAAGTACTAACCAGGCCCAGCCCTGCTTAGCTTCCAAGATCAGACGAGATTGTTCTTGTTCAGGGTGGTGTGGCTGTAGGTATTGGGTTGCCTACTGACCTACATCTCTTATACATCTCAAGACCAGCATTGAAGGAAGCAAGAACAAGAGAGAAAAAAAAAAAAAAGGCTTACAGCACCTCAAATTCCCAGGTGGTCTCCCATCCAAGTACTAACCAAGCCTGGCCCTGCTTAGCAATCAAGATCAGTCAAGATTGGGCTTGTTCAGGGTGGTGTGGCTGTAGGTATTGGTTGACTACTGACCTACATCTCTTATACATCTCAAAACCAGCATTGAAAAAAGCAAGAACAAGAGAGAGAAAAAGAAGGCCTACAGCACCTGATATTCCCAGGTGGTCTCCCATCCAAGTACTAACCAGGCCCAGCCCTGCTTAGCTTCCAAGATCAGACGAGATTGTTCTTGTTCAGGGTGGTGTGGCTGTAGGTATTGGGTTGCCTACTGACCTACATCTCTTATACATCTCAAGACCAGCATTGAAGGAAGCAAGAACTAGAGAGAAAAAAAAAAAAAGGCTTACAGCACCTCGAATTCCCAGGTGGTCTCCCATCCAAGTACTAACCAAGCCTGGCCCTGCTTAGCAATCAAGATCAGTCAAGATTGGGCTTGTTCAGGGTGGTGTGGCTGTTGGTATTTGTTGCCTACTGACCTACATCTCTCATACATCTCAAAACCAGCATTGAAGGAAGCAAGAACAAGAGAGAGAAAAAAAAAAGGCCTACGGCACCTGGTATTCCCAGGTGGTCTCCCATCCAAGTACTAACCAGGCCCGCCCCTGCTTAGCTTCCAAGATCAGACGAGATTGGGCTTGTTCTGGGTGGTGTGGCTGTAGGTGTTGGGTGCTTACAGACCTACATCTCTTATACATCTCAAAACCAGCATTGAAGGAAGCAAGAACAAGAAAGAGAGAAAAAAAAAGGCCTACAGCACCTGGTATTCCCAGGTGGTCTCCCATCCAAGTACTAACCAGGCCCGGCCCTGCTTAGCTTCCAAGATCAGGCGAGATTGGGCTTGTTCAGGGTGGTGTGGCTGTAGGTATTGGGTGCCTACTGACCTACATCTCTTATACATCTCAAAACCAGCATTGAAGGAAGCAAGAACAAGAGAGAGAGAAAAAAAAGGCCTACAGCACCTGGTATTCCCAGGTGGTCTCCCATCCAAGTACTAACCAGGCCCAGCCCTGCTTAGCTTCCACGATCAGGTGAGATTGGGCTTGTTCAGGGTGGTGTGGCTGTTGGTATTTGTTGCTTACTGACCTACATCTCAAAACCAG
>JAVHZZ010000245.1:0-121000 GCA_036250195.1 Mixophyes australis | reverse complement strand
TTCAATTCATGATTCATGATTCAATTCATGATTCATGATTCATAATTTAATTCATGATTCATGATTCAATTCATGATTCATGATTCAATTCATGATTCAATCCATGATTCATGATTCAATTCATGATTCATGATTCATGATTCGATTCATGATTCATGATTTATGATTCAATTCATGATTCATGATTTAATTCATGATTCATGATTCATGATTCATGATTTATGATTCAATTCATGTTTCATGACTCATGATTCGATTCATAATTCATGATTCATGATTCAATTCATGATTCATGATTCAATTCATGTTTCAATTCATGATTCATGATTCAATTCATGATTCATGATTCATGACATGATTCATGATTCAATTCATGATTCATGATTCAATTCATGATTCATGATTCGTTTCATGATTCTTGATTCATGATTCAATTCATGATTCATGATTCATGACATGATTCATGATTCAATTCATGATTCATGATTTAATTCATGATTCATGATTCGTTTCATGATTCTTGATTCATGATTCATGATTCATGATTCAATTCATGATTCATGATTCATGATTCAATTCATGATTCATGATTCATGATTCATGATTCATGATTCAATTCATAATTCATGATTCATGATTCAATTCATGATTTATGATTCATGATTCAATTCATAATTCATGATTCATGATTCATGATTCATGATTCAATTCATGATTCATGATTCAATTCATGATTCATGATTCATGTTTCGATTCATGATTCATGATTCATGATTCATGATTCAATTCATGATTCATGATTCAATTCATGATTCATGATTCATGATTCAATTCATGATTCATGATTAATGATTCAATTCATAAATCATGATTCATGATTCATGATTCAATTCATGATTCATGATTCATGATTCAATTCATGATTCATGATTCATGATTCAATTCATGATTCATGATTCGATTCATGATTCTTGTTTCATGATTCATGATTCGATTCATGATTCATGATTCATGATTCATGATTCAATTCATAATTCATGATTCATGATTCGATTCATGATTCTTGACTTATGTATCATGATTCGATTCATGATTTTTGATTCATGATTCATGATTCAATTCATGATTCATGATTCATGAATAATGATTCATGATTCAATTCATAATTCATGATTCATGATTCGATTCATGATTCATGATTCAATTCATGATTCATGATTCAATTCATGATTCATGATTCATGATTCGATTCATGATTCAGTTTATGATTCATGATTCATGATTTAATTCATGATTCATGATTCATGATTCAATTTATGATTCAATTCATGATTCATGATTTAATTCATGATTCGATTCATGATTCATGATTCATGATTCAATTCATGATTCATTATTCATGATTCATGATTTAATTCATGATTCCTAATTCATGATTCATGATTCAATTCATGATTCATGATTCAATTCTAGGTTTGAATCCTGATTCAATTCATGATTCATGATTCATGATTCAATTCACGATTCATGATTCATGATTCATGATTCAATTCATGATTCATGATTCATTATTCAATTCATGATTCATGATTCTTGATTCATGATTAGATTCATGATTCATGATTCATGATTCATGATTCAATTCATGATTCATGATTCATGATTCAATTCATGATTCATGATTCGTTTCATGATTCTTGATTCATGATTCATGATTCGATTCATGATTCAATTCATGATTCATGATTCATGAATCAATTCATGATTCATGATTCGATTCATGATTCATGATTCATGATTCAATTCATGATTCATGATTCGATTCATGATTTTTGATTCATGATTCATGATTCGATTCATGATTCAATTCATGATTCATGATTCATGAATCAATTCATGATTCATGATTCGATTCATGATTCATGATTCATGATTCAATTCATGATTCATGATTCGATTCATGATTCATGATTCGATTCATGATTCATGATTCATGATTCAATTCATGATTCATGATTTATGGTTCAATTTATGATTCATGAATCATGATTCATGATTCAATTCATGATTCAATTTATGATACTGGATTTAATTCATGATTCATGATTCATTTCATGATTCATGATTCGATTCAAGATTCTTGATTCATGATTTGATTCATGATTCATGATTCATGATTCAATTCATGATTCATGATTCATGATTCATGATTCAATTCATAATTCATGATTCATAATTCATGATTCATGATTCATGATTCATGATTCAATTTATAATTCATGATTCATGCTTCATGATTCAATTCATGATTCATGATTCGATTCATGATTCTTGATTCATGATTCGATTCATGATTCTTGATTCATGATTCATGATTCGATTCATGATTCATGATTCATGATTCAATTCATGATTCATGATTCATGATTCATGATTCAATTCATGATTCAAGATTCATGATTCGATTCATGATTCCTGATTCAATTAATGATTCATGATTCATGTTTCGATTCATAATTCAATTCATGATTTATGATTCGATTCATGATTCATGATTCAATTCATGATTCATAATTAATGATTTATGATTCGATTCATGATTCATGATTCAATTCATGATTCATGATTCATGTTTCGATTCATGATTCAATTCATGATTCATGATTTGATTCATGATTCATGATTCAATTCATGATTCATAATTCATTATTTATGATTCGATTCATGATTCATGATTCAATTCATGATTCATGATTCATGATTCATGATTCATGATTCAATTCATGATTCATAATTCATGATTCATGATTCAATTCATGATTCATGATTCAATTCATGTTTCATGATTCATGATTCAATTCATGATTCATGATTCAATTCATGATTCATGATTCGATTCATGATTCATGATTCGTGTTTCATTTCATGATTCATGATTCATGATTCAATTCATGATTCATGATTCATGATTCAATTCATGATTCATGATTCATGATTCAATTCATGATTCATGATTCGATTCATGATTCATGATTCGATTCATGATTCATGATTCGATTCATGATTCATGATTCATGATTCAATTCATGATTCATGATTTATGGTTCAATTTATGATTCATGAATCATGATTCATGATTCAATTCATGATTCAATTTATGATACTGGATTTAATTCATGATTCATGATTCATGATTCATGATTCAATTCATGATTTATGATTCATGATTCAATTCATGATTCATGATTCATGATTCATGATTCATGATTCATTTCATGATTCATGATTCGATTCAAGATTCTTGATTCATGATTCGATTCATGAGTCATGATTCATGATTCAATTCATGATTCATGATTCATGATTCATGATTCAATTCATAATTCATGATTCATAATTCATGATTCATGATTCATGATTCATGATTCAATTCATAATTCATGATTCATGCTTCATGATTCAATTCATGATTCATGATTTGATTCATGATTCTTGATTCATGATTCGATTCATGATTCTTGATTCATGATTCATGATTCGATTCATGATTCATGATTCATGATTCAATTCATGATTCATGATTCATGATTCATGATTCAATTCATGATTCAAGATTCATGATTCGATTCATGATTCCTGATTCAATTAATGATTCATGATTCATGTTTCGATTAATAATTCAATTCATGATTCATGATTCGATTCATGATTCATGATTCAATTCATGATTCATAATTCATGATTTATGATTCGATTCATGATTCATGATTCAATTCATGATTCATGATTCATGTTTCGATTCATGATTCAATTCATGATTCATGATTCGATTCATGATTCATGATTCAATTCATGATTCATAATTCATTATTTATGATTCGATTCATGATTCATGATTCAATTCATGATTCATGATTCATGATTCATGATTCATGATTCAATTCATGATTCATAATTCATGATTCATGATTCAATTCATGATTCATGATTCAATTCATGTTTCATGATTCATGATTCAATTCATGATTCATTATTCAATTCATGATTCATGATTCGATTCATGATTCATGATTCGTGTTTCATTTCATGATTCATGATTCATGATTCAATTCATGATTCATGATTCATGATTCAATTCATGATTTATGATTCATGATTCAATTCATGATTCAATTCATGATTCATGATTTAATTCATGATTCAATTCATGATTCATGATTAAATTCAGGAATCAATTCATGATTCATGATTCATGATTCAATTCATGATTCATGATTCATGATTCATGATTCGATTCATGATTCATGATTCATGATTCATGATTTAATTCATAATTCATGATTCATGATTCATGATTCAATTCCTGATTCATGATTCAATTCATGATTCATAATTTATGATTCATGATTCAATTCATGATTCATGATTCAAGATTCATGATTCATGATTCAATTTATGATTCATGATTTGATTTATCATTCATGATTTATGATTCAATTTATGATTCATGATTCATGATTCAATTCATGATTCATGATTCATGATTCATGATTCGATTTATTATTCATGAATTATGATTCATGATTTAATTCATGATTCATGATTCATGATTCGATTCATGATTTTTGATTCATGATTCATGATTCGATTCATGATTCATGATTCACTTCATGATTCATGATTCATGATTCATTATTCATGATTCAATTCATGATTCATGATTCATGATTCATGATTCATGATTCAATTCATAATTCATGATTCATGATTCAATTCATGATTCATGATTCAATTCATGATTCTTGATTCATGATTCATGATTCATGATTCAATTCATGATTTATGATTCATGATTCAATTCATGATTCATGATTCATGATTCAATTCATGATTCATGATTCAATTCATGATTCATGATTCATGATTCGATTCATGATTCATGATTCATGATTCATGATTCAATTCATGATTCTTGATTCATGATTCAATTCATGATTCATAATTCGATTCATGATTCATGATTCATGATTCATGATTCAATTCATAATTCATGATTCATGATTCATAATTCATGATTCAATTCCTGATTCATGATTCAATTCATGATTCATAATTTATGATTCATGATTCAATTCATGATTCATGATTCAATATTCATGATTCATGATTCAATTTATGATTCATTATTTGATTTATCATTCATGATTTATGATTCAATTCATGATTCATGATTCAATTCATGATTCAAGATTCATGATTCGATTCATGATTCATGATTCGATTCATGATTCATGATTCAATTCATGATTCATGATTCATGATTCAATTCTTGATTCATGATTCGATTCATGATTCATGATTCAATTCATGATTCATGATTCATGATTTAATTCATGATTCATGATTTAATTCATGATTCATGATTCATGATTCAATTCATGATTCAATTCATGATTCATGATTCAATTCATGATTCATGATTCGATTCATGATTCATGATTCATGATTCAATTCATGATTCATGATTCATGATTCATGATTCATGATTCATGATTCAATTCATGATTCATGATTCAATTCATGATTACTAATTCATGATTCATGATTCAATTCATGATTCATGATTCAATTCTAGATTCGAATCCTGATTCAATTCATGATTCATAATTCATGACTCAATTCAAGATTCATGATTCATGATTCAATTCATGATTCATGATTCAATTCTAGATTCGAATCCTGATTCAATTCATGATTCATGATTTATTATTCAATTCATGATTCATGATTCATGATTCATGATTAGATTCATGATTCATGATTCATAATTCATGACTCAATTCAAGATTCATGATTCATGATTCAATTCATGATTCATGATTCAATTCTAGATTCGAATCCTGATTCAATTCATGATTCATGATTTATTATTCAATTCATGATTCATGATTCATGATTCATGATTAGATTCATGATTCATGATTCATGATTCATGATTCAATTCATGATTCATGATTCATGATTCAATTCATGATTCATGATTCATTTCATGATTCTTGATTCATGATTCATGATTCATGATTCGATTCATGATTCATGATTCAATTCATGATTCGTGATTCATGATTCAATTCATGATTCATGATTCATAATTCATGATTCATGATTCATTTCATAATTCATGATTCATGATTCAATTCATGATTCATGATTTGATTCATGATTCTTGATTCATGATTCGATTCATGATTCTTGATTCATGATTCATGATTCGATTCATGATTCATGATTCATGATTCAATTCATGATTCATGATTCATGATTCATGATTCAATTCATGATTCAAGATTCATGATTCGATTCATGATTCCTGATTCAATTAATGATTCATGATTCATGTTTCGATTAATAATTCAATTCATGATTCATGATTCGATTCATGATTCATGATTCAATTCATGATTCATAATTCATGATTTATGATTCGATTCATGATTCATGATTCAATTCATGATTCATGATTCATGTTTCGATTCATGATTCAATTCATGATTCATGATTCGATTCATGATTCATGATTCAATTCATGATTCATAATTCATTATTTATGATTCGATTCATGATTCATGATTCAATTCATGATTCATGATTCATGATTCATGATTCATGATTCAATTCATGATTCATAATTCATGATTCATGATTCAATTCATGATTCATGATTCAATTCATGTTTCATGATTCATGATTCAATTCATGATTCATTATTCAATTCATGATTCATGATTCGATTCATGATTCATGATTCGTGTTTCATTTCATGATTCATGATTCATGATTCAATTCATGATTCATGATTCATGATTCAATTCATGATTTATGATTCATGATTCAATTCATGATTCAATTCATGATTCATGATTTAATTCATGATTCAATTCATGATTCATGATTAAATTCAGGAATCAATTCATGATTCATGATTCATGATTCAATTCATGATTCATGATTCATGATTCATGATTCGATTCATGATTCATGATTCATGATTCATGATTTAATTCATAATTCATGATTCATGATTCATGATTCAATTCCTGATTCATGATTCAATTCCTGATTCATGATTCAATTCATGATTCATAATTTATGATTCATGATTCAATTCATGATTCATGATTCAAGATTCATGATTCATGATTCAATTTATGATTCATGATTTGATTTATCATTCATGATTTATGATTCAATTTATGATTCATGATTCATGATTCAATTCATGATTCATGATTCATGATTCATGATTCGATTTATTATTCATGAATTATGATTCATGATTTAATTCATGATTCATGATTCATGATTCGATTCATGATTTTTGATTCATGATTCATGATTCGATTCATGATTTATGATTCACTTCATGATTCATGATTCATGATTCATTATTCATGATTCAATTCATGATTCATGATTCATGATTCATGATTCATGATTCAATTCATAATTCATGATTCATGATTCAATTCATGATTCATGATTCAATTCATGATTCTTGATTCATGATTCATGATTCATGATTCAATTCATGATTTATGATTCATGATTCAATTCATGATTCATGATTCATGATTCAATTCATGATTCATGATTCAATTCATGATTCATGATTCATGATTCGATTCATGATTCATGATTCATGATTCATGATTCAATTCATGATTCTTGATTCATGATTCAATTCATGATTCATAATTCGATTCATGATTCATGATTCATGATTCATGATTCAATTCATAATTCATGATTCATGATTCATAATTCATGATTCAATTCCTGATTCATGATTCAATTCATGATTCATAATTTATGATTCATGATTCAATTCATGATTCATGATTCAATATTCATGATTCATGATTCAATTTATGATTCATTATTTGATTTATCATTCATGATTTATGATTCAATTCATGATTCATGATTCAATTCATGATTCAAGATTCATGATTCGATTCATGATTCATGATTCGATTCATGATTCATGATTCAATTCATGATTCATGATTCATGATTCAATTCTTGATTCATGATTCGATTCATGATTCATGATTCAATTCATGATTCATGATTCATGATTTAATTCATGATTCATGATTTAATTCATGATTCATGATTCATGATTCAATTCATGATTCAATTCATGATTCATGATTCAATTCATGATTCATGATTCGATTCATGATTCATGATTCATGATTCAATTCATGATTCATGATTCATGATTCATGATTCATGATTCATGATTCAATTCATGATTCATGATTCAATTCATGATTACTAATTCATGATTCATGATTCAATTCATGATTCATGATTCAATTCTAGATTCGAATCCTGATTCAATTCATGATTCATAATTCATGACTCAATTCAAGATTCATGATTCATGATTCAATTCATGATTCATGATTCAATTCTAGATTCGAATCCTGATTCAATTCATGATTCATGATTTATTATTCAATTCATGATTCATGATTCATGATTCATGATTAGATTCATGATTCATGATTCATAATTCATGACTCAATTCAAGATTCATGATTCATGATTCAATTCATGATTCATGATTCAATTCTAGATTCGAATCCTGATTCAATTCATGATTCATGATTTATTATTCAATTCATGATTCATGATTCATGATTCATGATTAGATTCATGATTCATGATTCATGATTCATGATTCAATTCATGATTCATGATTCATGATTCAATTCATGATTCATGATTCATTTCATGATTCTTGATTCATGATTCATGATTCATGATTCGATTCATGATTCATGATTCAATTCATGATTCGTGATTCATGATTCAATTCATGATTCATGATTCATAATTCATGATTCATGATTCATTTCATAATTCATGATTCATGATTCAATTCATAATTTATGATTCATGATTCATGATTCACTTCATGATTCATGATTCATGATTCATGATTCAATTCATGATTCATGATTCATGATTCATGATTCAATTCATAATTCATGATTCATGATTCATGATTCAATTCATGATTCATGATTCAATTCATGATTCTTGATTCATGATTCATGATTCAATTCATAATTCATGATTCATGATTCATGATTCAATTCATGATTTATGATTCATGATTCAATTCATGATTCATGATTCATGATTCATGATTTAATTCATGATTCATGGTTCAATTCATGATTCATGATTCATGATTCGATTCATGATTCATGATTCAATTCATGATTCATGATTCAATTCATGATTCATGATTCATGATTCGATTCATGATTCATAATTCAATTCATGATTCATGATTCAATTCATGATTCATGATTCATGATTCATGATTCATGATTCAATTCATGATTCAATTCATGATTAATGATTCATGATTCAATTTATTATTCATGATTCATGATTTAATTCATGATTCAATTCATGATTCATGATTCAATTCAGGATTCAATTCATGATTCATGATTCATGATTCATGATTCAATTCATGATTCATGATTCAATTCATGATTCATGATTCAATTCATAATTCATGATTCATGATTCATGATTCAATTCCTGATTCATGATTCAATTCATGATTCATAATTTATGATTCATGATTCATGATTCAAGATTCATGATTCATGATTCAATTTATGATTCATGATTTGATTTATCATTCATGATTTATGATTCAATTCATGATTCATGATTCATGATTCAATTCATGATTCAAGATTCATGATTCAATTCATGATTCATGATTCGATTCATGATTCATGATTCAATTCATGATTCATGATTCATGATTCGATTCATGATTCAATTCATGATTCATGATTTGATTCATGATTCATGATTCAATTCATGATTCATGATTCATGATTTAATTCATGATTCATGATTCATGATTCTATTCATGATTCATGATTCAATTCATGATTCATGATTTAATTCATGATTCATGATTCGATTCATGATTCATGATTCATGATTCAATTCATGATTCATGATTCATGATTCATGATTCAATTCATGATTCGTGATTCAATTCATGATTACTAATTCATGATTTATGATTCAATTCATGATTCATGATTCAATTCTAGATTCGAATCCTGATTCAATTCATGATTCATGATTCATGATTCAATTCATGATTCATGATTCAATTCTAGATTCGAATCCTGATTCAATTCATGATTCATGATTCATGATTCAATTCACGATTCATGATTCATGATTCAATTCATGATTCATGATTCATGATTCGTTTCATGATTCTTGATTCATGATTCATGATTCATGATTCGAATTATGATTCATGATTCATGATTCATGATTCAATTCATGATTCATGATTCAATTCTAATTCATGGTTCATGATTCATGATTCGATTCATGATTCATGATTCATGATTCAATTCATGATTCATGATTCATGATTCATGATTCAATTCATGATTCATGATTCATGATTCAATTCATAATTTATGATTTATGATTCAATTCATGATTCATGATTTATGATTCATGATTCAATTCATGATTCATGATTCATGATTCAATTCATGATTCATGATTCATGATTCAATTCATGATTCATGATTCATGATTCAATTCATGATTCATGATTCATGATTCAATTCATGCTTCATGATTCGATTCATGATTTTTGATTCATGATTTATGATTCATGATTCATGATTCGATTCATGATTCAATTCATGATTCATGATTCATGATTCAATTCATGATTCATGATTCAATTTATGATTCATGATTCATGATTCAATTCATGATTCATGATTCGATTCATGATTCATGATTCAATTCATGATTCATGATTCATGATTCAATTCATGATTCATGATTTATGAATTATGATTCAATTCATGATTCATGATTCATGATTCAATTCATGATTCAATTCATGAATCATGATTCATGATTCAATTCATAATTCATGATTCATGGTTCAATTTATGATTCATGAATCATGATTCATGATTCAATTCATGATTCAATTTATGATACTGGATTTAATTCATGATTAATGATTCAATTCATGATTCATGATTCATGGTTCAATTTATGATTCATGAATCATGATTCATGATTCAATTCATGATTCATGAATCATGATTCATGAATCATGATTCATGATTCAATTCATGATTCAATTTATGATACTTGATTTAATTCATGATTCATGATTCATGATTCATGATTCAATTCATGATTTATGATTCATGATTCAATTCATGATTCATGATTCATGATTCATTTCATGATTCATGATTCGATTCAAGATTCTTGATTCATGATTCAATTCATGATTCATAATTTATGATTCATTTCATGATTCATGATTCAATTCAAGATTCTTGATTCATGATTCGATTCATGATTCATGATTCATGATTCGATTCATGATTCATGATTCATGATTCATGATTCATGATTCAATTCATAATTCATGATTCATGATTCATGATTCAATTCCTGATTCATGACTCAATTCATGATTCATAATTTATGATTCATGATTCAATTCATGATTCATGATTCAAGATTCATGATTCATGATTCAATTTATGATTCATGATTTGATTTATCATTCATGATTTATGATTCAATTCATGATTCATGATTCATGATTCAATTCATGATTCAAGATTCATGATTCGATTCATGATTCATGATTCGATTCATGATTCATGATTCAATTCATGATTCATGATTCGATTCATGATTCAATTCATGATTCATGATTTGATTCATGATTCATGATTCAATTCATGATTCATGATTCATGATTTAATTTATGATTCATGATTCATGATTCAATTCATGATTCATGATTCAATTCATGATAAATGATTTAATTCATGATTCATGATTCGATTCATGATTCATGATTCATGATTCAATTCATGATTCATGATTCATGATTCATAATTCATGATTCATGATTCATGATTCAATTCATGATTCGTGATTCAATTCATGATTACTAATTCATGATTCATGATTCAATTCATGATTCATGATTCAATTCTAGATTCAAATCCTGATTTAATTCATGATTCATGATTCATGATTCAATTCACGATTCATGATTCATGATTCAATTCATGATTCATGATTCATTATTCAATTCATGATTCATGATTCATGATTCTTGATTCATGATTAGATTCATGATTCATGATTCATGATTCATGATTCAATTCATGATTCATGATTCATGATTCAATTCATGATTCATGATTCGTTTCATGATTCTTGATTCATGATTCATGATTCATGATTCGATTCATGATTCATGATTCATGATTCATGATTCAATTCATGATTCATGATTCAATTCTAATTCATGGTTCATGATTCATGATTCGATTCATGATTCATGATTCATGATTCAATTCATGATTCATGATTCATGATTCATGATTCATGATTCAATTCATGATTCATGATTCAATTCATAATTCATGATTCATGATTCATGATTCAATTCATAATTTATGATTTATGATGCAATTCATGATTCATGATTCATGATTCATGATTCAATTCATGATTCATGATTCATGATTCAATTCATGATTCATGATTCATGATTCAATTCATGATTTATGATTCATGATTCATGATTCGATTCATGATTCATGATTCATGATTCATGATTCAATTCATGATTCATGATTCAATTCATGATTCATGATTCATGATTCAATTCATGATTCGATTCATGATTTTTGATTCATGATTCATGATTCAATTCATGATTCATGATTCAATTCATGATTCATGATTCATGATTCAATTCATGATTCATGATTCGATTCATGATTCATGATTCATGATTCAATTCATGATTCATGATTCATGATTCAATTCATGATTCATGATTTATGAATTATGATTCAATTCATGATTCATGATTCATGATTCAATTCATGATTCAATTCATGAATCATGATTCATGATTCAATTCATGATTCATGATTCATGGTTCAATTTATGATTCATGAATCATGATTCATGATTCAATTCATGATTCAATTCATGATAGTGGATTTAATTCATGATTAATGATTTAATTCATGATTCATGGTTCAATTTATGATTCATGAATCATGATTCATGATTCAATTCATGATTCAATTTATGATACTGGATTTAATTCATGATTCATGATTCATGATTCAATTCATGATTTATGATTCATGATTCAATTCATGATTCATGATTCATGATTCATGATTCATTTCATGATTCATGATTCGATTCAAGATTCTTGATTCATGATTCAATTCATGATTCATAATTCATGATTCATTTCATGATTCATGATTCGATTCAAGATTCTTGATTCATGATTCGATTCATGATTCATGATTCATGATTCAATTCATGATTCATGATTCATGATTCAATTCATAATTCATGATTCATAATTCATGATTCATGATTCATGATTCAATTCATAATTCATGATTCATGCTTCATGATTCAATTCATGATTCATGATTCGATTCATGATTCTTGATTCATGATTCATGATTCGATTCATGATTCATGATTCATGATTCAATTCATGATTCATGATTCATGATTCATGATTCATGATTCATGATTCATGATTCAATTCATGATTCATGATTCATGATTTATGATTCAATTCATGATTCAATTCATGATTCGTAATTCATGATTCATGATTCAATTCATGATTCATAATTCATGATTTATGATTCGATTCATGATTCATGATTCAATTCATGATTCATGATTCATGATTCAATTCATGATTCATAATTCATGATTCATGATTCAATTCATGATTCATGATTCAATACATGTTTCATGATTCATGATTCGATTCATGATTCATGATTCATGATTCAATTCATGATTCATGATTCAATTCATGATTCATGATTCATGTTTCATTTCATATTTCATGATTCATGATTCAATTCATGATTCATGATTCATGATTCAATTCATGATTCAATTCATGATTTATGATTCATGATTCAATTTATTATTCATGATTCATGATTTAATTCATGATTCAATTCATGATTCATGATTCAATTCAGGATTCAATTCATGATTCATGATTCATGATTCAATTAATGATTCATGATTCATGATTCGATTCATGATTCATGATTCGATTCATGATTCATGATTCATGATTCAATTCATAATTCATGATTCATGATTCATGATTCATGATTCAATTCCTGATTCATGATTCAAGATTCATGATTCATGATTCAATTTATGATTCATGATTTGATTTATCATTCATGATTTATGATTCAATTCATGATTCATGATTCATGATTCAATTCATGATTCATGATTCAATTCATAAATCATGATTCATGATTCATGATTCAATTCATGATTCATGATTCAATTCATGATTCTTGATTCATGATTCATGATTCATGATTCATGATTCATGATTCAATTCATAATTCATGATTCATGATTCATGATTCAATTCATGATTCATGATTCATGATTCATGATTCAATTCATGATTCATGATTCAATTCATGATTCATGATTCATGATTCATGATTCGATTCATGATTCATGATTCAATTCATGATTCATGATTCATGATTCATGATTCGATTCATGATTCATGATTCAATTCATGATTCATGATTCAATTCATGATTCATGATTCATGAATCATGATTCGATTCATGATTCATGATTCATGATTCATGATTCATGATTCAATTCATGATTCATGATTCAATTCATGATTCATGATTCATGATTCATGATTCAATTCATGATTCAATTCATGATTCATGATTCATGATTCAATTTATTATTCATGATTCATGATTTAATTCATGATTCAATTCATGATTCATGATTCAATTCAGGATTCAATTCATGATTCATGATTCATGATTCAATTCATGATTCATGATTCAATTCATGATTCATGATTCGATTCATGATTCATGAGTCATGATTCATGATTCAATTCATAATTCATGATTCATGATTCATGATTCATGATTCAATTCCTGATTCATGATTCAATTCATGATTAATAATTTATGATTCATGATTCAATTCATGATTCATGATTCAAGATTCATGATTCATGATTCAATTTATGATTCATGATTTGATTTATCATTCATGATTTATGATTCAATTCATGATTCATGATTCAATTCATGATTTATAATTCATGATTCAATTCATGATTCATGATTCATGATTCATGATTCATTTCATGATTCATGATTCGATTCAAGATTCTTGATTCATGATTCAATTCATGATTCATGATTCATGATTCATTTCATGATTCATGATTCGATTCAAGATTCTTGATTCATGATTCGATTCATGATTTATGATTCATGATTCAATTCATGATTCATAATTCATGATTCATGATTCAATTCATAATTCATGATTAATAATTCATGATTCATGATTCATGATTCATGATTTAATTCGTAATTCATGATTCATGCTTCATGATTCAATTCATGATTCATGATTCGATTCATGATTCTTGATTCATGATTCATGATTCGATTCATGATTCATGATTCAATTCATGATTCATGATTCATGATATATGACTCAATTCATGATTCAAGATTCATGATTCGATTCATGATTCCTGATTCAATAAATGATTCATGATTCATGTTTCGATTCATGATTCAATTCATGATTCATGATTCGATTCATGATTCATGATTCAATTCATGATTCATGATTCATGTTTCGATTCATGATTCAATTCATGATTCATGATTCGATTCATAATTCATGACTCACAATTCATGATTTATGATTCGATTCATGATTCATGATTCAATTCATGATTCATGATTCATGATTCATAATTCATGATTCATGATTCATGATTCAATTCATGATTCATGATTCATGTT
Source organism: Mixophyes australis (assembly GCA_036250195.1). Taxonomy (NCBI): domain Eukaryota; kingdom Metazoa; phylum Chordata; class Amphibia; order Anura; family Limnodynastidae; genus Mixophyes; species Mixophyes australis. Next base: position 104,984 of record JAVHZZ010000245.1, on the reverse strand, counting down.
TCATTTCATGATTCATTATTCATGATTCAATTCATGATTCATGATTCATGATTCAATTCATGATTCAATTCATGATTCATGATTCATGATTCAATTTATTATTCATGATTCATGATTTAATTCATGATTCAATTCATGATTCATGATTCAATTCAGGATTCAATTCATGATTCATGATTCATGATTCAATTCTTGATTCATGATTCATGATTCGATTCATGATTCATGATTCGATTCATGATTCATGATTCATGATTCATGATTCAATTCATAATTCATGATTCATGATTCATGATTCATGATTCATGATTCAATTCCTCATTCATGATTCAATTCATTATTCATAATTTATGATTCATGATTCAATTCATGATTCATGATTCAAGATTCATGATTCATGATTCAATTTATGATTCATGATTTGATTTATCATTCATGATTTATGATTCAATTCATGATTCATGATTCATGATTCATGATTCGATTTATTATTCATGATTTATGATTCAATTTATAATTCATGATTCATGATTCATGATTCAATTCATGATTCATGATTCAATTCATGATTCATGATTCATGATTCATGATTCATGATTCATGATTAAATTCATGATTCATTATTCAATTCATGATTCATGATTCATGATTCATGATTCGATTCATGATTCATGATTCATGATTCATGATTCAATTAACTATTCATGATTCAATTCATGATTCAATTCATGATTCATGATTCAATTCATGATTCAATTCATGATTCATGATTCATGATTCAATTTATTATTCATGATTCATGATTTAATTCATGATTCAATTCATGATTCATGATTCAATTCAGTATTCAATTCATGATTCATGATTCATGATTCAATTCATGATTCATGATTCAATTCATGATTCATGATTCGATTCATGATTCATGATTCATGATTCAATTCATAATTCATGATTCATGATTCATGATTCATAATTCATGATTCAATTCCTGATTCATGATTCATGATTCGATTTATTATTCATGATTCATGATTCATGATTTAATTCATGATTTATGATTCTTGATTCAATTAATGATTCATGATTCGATTCATGATTTTTGATTCATGATTCATGATTCGATTCATGATTCATGATTCATGATTCATGATTCATGATTCATGATTCAATTCATGATTCATGATTCATGATTCATGATTCAATTCATAATTCATGATTCATGATTCATGATTCAATTCATGATTCAGGATTCAATTCATGATTTATGATTCATGATTTATGATTCATAATTAAATTCATGATTCATGATTCATGATTCAATTCATGATTCATGATTCATGATTAATAATTCATGATTCATGATTCATGATTTAATTCGTAATTCATGATTCATGCTTCATGATTCAATTCATGATTCATGATTCGATTCATGATTCTTGATTCATGATTCATGATTCGATTCATGATTCATGATTCATGATTCGATTCATGATTCATGATATATGATTCAATTCATGATTCAAGATTCATGATTCGATTCATGATTCCTGATTCAATTAATGATTCATGATTCATGTTTCGATTCATGATTCAATTCATGATTCATGATTCGATTCATGATTCATGATTCAATTCATGATTCATGATTCATGTTTCGATTCATGATTCAATTCATGATTCATGATTCGATTCATAATTCATGACTCACAATTCATGATTTATGATTCGATTCATGATTCATGATTCAATTCATGATTCATGATTCATGATTCAATTCATGATTCATAATTCATGATTCATGATTAAATTCATGATTCATGATTCAATACATGTTTCATGATTCATGATTCGATTCATGATTCATGATTCATGATTCAATTCATGATTCATGATTCATGTTTCATTTCATGATTCATTATTCATGATTCAATTCATGATTCATGATTCATGATTCAATTCATGATTTATGATTCATGATTCAATTCATGATTCAATTCATGATTCATGATTCATGATTCAATTTATTATTCATGATTCATGATTTAATTCATGATTCAATTCATGATTCATGATTCAATTCAGGATTCAATTCATGATTCATGATTCATGATTCAATTCTTGATTCATGATTCATGATTCGATTCATGATTCAAGATTCGATTCATGATTCATGATTCATGATTCATGATTCAATTCATAATTCATGATTCATGATTCATGATTCACGATTCATGATTCAATTCCTGATTCATGATTCAATTCATTATTCATAATTTATGATTCATGATTCAATTCATGATTCATGATTCAAGATTCATGATTCATGATTCAATTTATGATTCATGATTTGATTTATCATTCATGATTTATGATTCAATTCATGATTCATGATTCATGATTCATGATTCATGATTCGATTTATTATTCATGATTTATGATTTAATTTATAATTCATGATTCATGATTCATGATTCAATTCATGATTCATGATTCAATTCATGATTCATGATTCATGATTCATGATTCAATTCATGATTCATGATTCATGATTCATGATTCATGATTAAATTCATGATTCATTATTCAATTCATGATTCATGATTCATGATTCATGATTCATGATTCGATTTATGATTCATGATTCAATTCATGATTCATGATTCAATTCATGAATCATGATTCATGATTCATGATTCATGATTCGATTCATGATTCATGATTCATGATTCAATTCACGATTCATGATTCAATTCATGATTCAATTCATGATTCATGATTCAATTGATGATTCAATTCATGATTCATGATTCATGATTCAATTTATTATTCATGATTCATGATTTAATTCATGATTCAATTCATGATTCATGATTCAATTCAGTATTCAATTCATGATTCATGATTCATGATTCAATTCATGATTCATGATTCATGATTCAATTCATGATTCATGATTCGATTCATGATTCATGATTCATGATTGAATTCATAATTCATGATTCATGATTCATGATTCATAATTCATGATTCAATTCCTGATTCATGATTCAATTCATGATTCATAATTTATGATTCATGATTCAATTCATGATTCATGATTCAAGATTCATGATTCATGATTCAATTTATGATTCATGATTTGATTTATCATTTATGATTTATGATTCAATTCATGATTCATGATTCATGATTCAATTCATGATTCATGATTCATGATTCATGATTCGATTTATTATTCATGATTCATGATTCATGATTTAATTCATGATTTATGATTCTTGATTCAATTAATGATTCATGATTCGATTCATGATTTTTGATTCATGATTCATGATTCGATTAATGATTCATGATTCATGATTCAATTCATGATTCATGATTCATGATTCATGATTCATGATTCAATTCATAATTCATGATTCATGATTCATGATTCAATTCATGATTCATGATTCAATTCATGATTTATGATTCATGATTTATGATTCATAATTAAATTCATGATTCATGATTCATGATTCAATTCATGATTCATGATTCATGATTCATGATTCAATTCATGATTCATGATTCATGATTTATGATTCATAATTAAATTCATGATTCATGATTCATGATTCAATTCATGATTCATGATTCATGATTCATGATTCAATTCATGATTCATGATTCATGATTCATGATTCAATTCATGATTCATGATTCAATTCATGATTCATGATTCATGATTCGATTCATGATTCATGATTCAATTCATGATTCATGATTCATGATTCATGATTCATGATTCATGATTCATGATTCATGATTCAATTCATGATTCAATTCAAGATTCATGATTCAATTTATTTTTCATGATTCATGATTTAATTCATGATTCAATTCATGATTCATGATTCAATTTAGGATTCAATTCATGATTCATGATTCAATTCATGATTCATGATTTAATTCATGATTCAATTCATGATTCATGATTCAATTTAGGATTCAATTCATGATTCATGATTCAATTCATGATTCATGATTCATGATTCAATTCATGATTCATGATTCATGATTCATGATTCACTTCATAATTCATGATTCATGATTCATGATTCATGATTCATGATTCAATTCCTGATTCATGATTCAATTCATGTTTCATGATTCATGATTCGATTCATGATTCATGATTCATGATTCAATTCATGATTCATGATTCATGTTTCATGTCATGATTCATGATTCAATTCATAATTCATGATTCATGATTCATGATTCAATTCATGATTCATGATTCATGATTCATGATCCAATTCAGGATTCATGATTCAATTCATGATTCATGATTCATGATTCATGATTCGATTCATGATTCATGATTCAATTCATGATTCATGATTCAATTTATGATTCATGATTCATGATTCATGATTCGATTCATGATTCATGATTCATGATTCAATTCGTGATTCATGATTCAATTCATGATTCATGATTCATGATTCATGATTCAATTCATGATTCATGATTCATGATTCATGATTCAATTTATTATTCATGATTCATGATTTAATTCATGATTCAATTCATGATTCATGATTCAATTCAGGATTCATGATTCATGATTCAATTCATGATTCATGATTCATGATTTAATTCATGATTTATGATTCTTGATTCAATTAATGATTCATGATTCGATTCATGATTTTTGATTCATGATTCATGATTCGATTAATGATTCATGATTCATGATTCATGATTCATGATTCAATTCATGATTCATGATTCATGATTCATGATTCATGATTCAATTCATAATTCATGATTCATGATTCATGATTCAATTCATGATTCATGATTCAATTCATGATTTATGATTCATGATTTATGATTCATAATTAAATTCATGATTCATGATTCATGATTCAATTCATGATTCATGATTCATGATTCATGATTCAATTCATGATTCATGATTTATGATTCATAATTAAATTCATGATTCATGATTCATGATTCAATTCATGATTCATGATTCATGATTCAATTCATGATTCATGATTCATGATTCATGATTCATGATTCAATTCATGATTCATGATTCAATTCATGATTCATGATTCATGATTCGATTCATGATTCATGATTCAATTCATGATTCATGATTCATGATTCATGATTCATGATTCATGATTCAATTCATGATTCAATTCAAGATTCATGATTCAATTTATTTTTCATGATTCATGATTTAATTCATGATTCAATTCATGATTCATGATTCAATTTAGGATTCAATTCATGATTCATGATTCAATTCATGATTCATGATTCATGATTCAATTCATGATTCATGATTCATGATTCATGATTCATGATTCATGATTCAATTCCTGATTCATGATTCAATTCATGTTTCATGATTCATGATTCGATTCATGATTCATGATTCATAATTCATGATTCAATTCCTGATTCATGATTCATGATTCGATTTATTATTCATGATTCATGATTCATGATTTAATTCATGATTTATGATTCTTGATTCAATTAATGATTCATGATTCGATTCATGATTTTTGATTCATGATTCATGATTCGATTCATGATTCATGATTCATGATTCATGATTCATGATTCATGATTCAATTCATGATTCATGATTCATGATTCATGATTCAATTCATAATTCATGATTCATGATTCATGATTCAATTCATGATTCAGGATTCAATTCATGATTTATGATTCATGATTTATGATTCATAATTAAATTCATGATTCATGATTCATGATTCAATTCATGATTCATGATTCATGATTAATAATTCATGATTCATGATTCATGATTTAATTCGTAATTCATGATTCATGCTTCATGATTCAATTCATGATTCATGATTCGATTCATGATTCTTGATTCATGATTCATGATTCGATTCATGATTCATGATTCATGATTCGATTCATGATTCATGATATATGATTCAATTCATGATTCAAGATTCATGATTCGATTCATGATTCCTGATTCAATTAATGATTCATGATTCATGTTTCGATTCATGATTCAATTCATGATTCATGATTCGATTCATGATTCATGATTCAATTCATGATTCATGATTCATGTTTCGATTCATGATTCAATTCATGATTCATGATTCGATTCATAATTCATGACTCACAATTCATGATTTATGATTCGATTCATGATTCATGATTCAATTCATGATTCATGATTCATGATTCAATTCATGATTCATAATTCATGATTCATGATTAAATTCATGATTCATGATTCAATACATGTTTCATGATTCATGATTCGATTCATGATTCATGATTCATGATTCAATTCATGATTCATGATTCATGTTTCATTTCATGATTCATTATTCATGATTCAATTCATGATTCATGATTCATGATTCAATTCATGATTTATGATTCATGATTCAATTCATGATTCAATTCATGATTCATGATTCATGATTCAATTTATTATTCATGATTCATGATTTAATTCATGATTCAATTCATGATTCATGATTCAATTCAGGATTCAATTCATGATTCATGATTCATGATTCAATTCTTGATTCATGATTCATGATTCGATTCATGATTCAAGATTCGATTCATGATTCATGATTCATGATTCATGATTCAATTCATAATTCATGATTCATGATTCATGATTCACGATTCATGATTCAATTCCTGATTCATGATTCAATTCATTATTCATAATTTATGATTCATGATTCAATTCATGATTCATGATTCAAGATTCATGATTCATGATTCAATTTATGATTCATGATTTGATTTATCATTCATGATTTAAGATTCAATTCATGATTCATGATTCATGATTCATGATTCATGATTCGATTTATTATTCATGATTTATGATTTAATTTATAATTCATGATTCATGATTCATGATTCAATTCATGATTCATGATTCAATTCATGATTCATGATTCATGATTCATGATTCAATTCATGATTCATGATTCATGATTCATGATTCATGATTAAATTCATGATTCATTATTCAATTCATGATTCATGATTCATGATTCATGATTCATGATTCGATTTATGATTCATGATTCAATTCATGATTCAATTCATGAATCATGATTCATGATTCATGATTCATGATTCGATTCATGATTCATGATTCATGATTCAATTCACGATTCATGATTCAATTCATGATTCAATTCATGATTCATGATTCAATTGATGATTCAATTCATGATTCATGATTCATGATTCAATTTATTATTCATGATTCATGATTTAATTCATGATTCAATTCATGATTCATGATTCAATTCAGTATTCAATTCATGATTCATGATTCATGATTCAATTCATGATTCATGATTCATGATTCAATTCATGATTCATGATTCGATTCATGATTCATGATTCATGATTGAATTCATAATTCATGATTCATGATTCATGATTCATAATTCATGATTCAATTCCTGATTCATGATTCAATTCATGATTCATAATTTATGATTCATGATTCAATTCATGATTCATGATTCAAGATTCATGATTCATGATTCAATTTATGATTCATGATTTGATTTATCATTTATGATTTATGATTCAATTCATGATTCATGATTCATGATTCAATTCATGATTCATGATTCATGATTCATGATTCGATTTATTATTCATGATTCATGATTCATGATTTAATTCATGATTTATGATTCTTGATTCAATTAATGATTCATGATTCGATTCATGATTTTTGATTCATGATTCATGATTCGATTAATGAATCATGATTCATGATTCATGATTCATGATTCAATTCATGATTCATGATTCATGATTCATGATTCATGATTCAATTCATAATTCATGATTCATGATTCATGATTCAATTCATGATTCATGATTCAATTCATGATTTATGATTCATGATTTATGATTCATAATTAAATTCATGATTCATGATTCATGATTCAATTCATGATTCATGATTCATGATTCATGATTCAATTCATGATTCATGATTCATGATTTATGATTCATAATTAAATTCATGATTCATGATTCATGATTCAATTCATGATTCATGATTCATGATTCATGATTCAATTCATGATTCATGATTCATGATTCATGATTCAATTCATGATTCATGATTCAATTCATGATTCATGATTCATGATTCGATTCATGATTCATGATTCAATTCATGATTCATGATTCATGATTCATGATTCATGATTCATGATTCATGATTCAATTCATGATTCAATTCAAGATTCATGATTCAATTTATTTTTCATGATTCATGATTTAATTCATGATTCAATTCATGATTCATGATTCAATTTAGGATTCAATTCATGATTCATGATTCAATTCATGATTCATGATTCATGATTCAATTCATGATTCATGATTCATGATTCATGATTCACTTCATAATTCATGATTCATGATTCATGATTCATGATTCATGATTCAATTCCTGATTCATGATTCAATTCATGTTTCATGATTCATGATTCGATTCATGATTCATGATTCATGATTCAATTCATGATTCATGATTCATGTTTCATGTCATGATTCATGATTCAATTCATAATTCATGATTCATGATTCATGATTCAATTCATGATTCATGATTCATGATTCATGATTCAATTCAGGATTCATGATTCAATTCATGATTCATGATTCATGATTCATGATTCGATTCATGATTCATGATTCAATTCATGATTCATGATTCAATTTATGATTCATGATTCATGATTCATGATTCGATTCATGATTCATGATTCATGATTCAATTCGTGATTCATGATTCAATTCATGATTCATGATTCATGATTCATGATTCAATTCATGATTCATGATTCATGATTCATGATTCAATTTATTATTCATGATTCATGATTTAATTCATGATTCAATTCATGATTCATGATTCAATTCAGGATTCATGATTCATGATTCAATTCATGATTCATGATTCATGATTTAATTCATGATTTATGATTCTTGATTCAATTAATGATTCATGATTCGATTCATGATTTTTGATTCATGATTCATGATTCGATTAATGATTCATGATTCATGATTCATGATTCATGATTCAATTCATGATTCATGATTCATGATTCATGATTCATGATTCAATTCATAATTCATGATTCATGATTCATGATTCAATTCATGATTCATGATTCAATTCATGATTTATGATTCATGATTTATGATTCATAATTAAATTCATGATTCATGATTCATGATTCAATTCATGATTCATGATTCATGATTCATGATTCAATTCATGATTCATGATTTATGATTCATAATTAAATTCATGATTCATGATTCATGATTCAATTCATGATTCATGATTCATGATTCAATTCATGATTCATGATTCATGATTCATGATTCATGATTCAATTCATGATTCATGATTCAATTCATGATTCATGATTCATGATTCGATTCATGATTCATGATTCAATTCATGATTCATGATTCATGATTCATGATTCATGATTCATGATTCATGATTCAATTCATGATTCAATTCAAGATTCATGATTCAATTTATTTTTCATGATTCATGATTTAATTCATGATTCAATTCATGATTCATGATTCAATTTAGGATTCAATTCATGATTCATGATTCAATTCATGATTCATGATTCATGATTCAATTCATGATTCATGATTCATGATTCATGATTCATGATTCATGATTCAATTCCTGATTCATGATTCAATTCATGTTTCATGATTCATGATTCGATTCATGATTCATGATTCATGATTCAATTCATGATTCATGATTTATGATTCATGATTCAATTCATGATTCATGATTCATGATTCATGATTCAATTCAGGATTCATGATTCAATTCATGATTCATGATTCATGATTCATGATTCATGATTCGATTCATGATTCATGATTCAATTCAGGATTCATGATTCAATTCATGATTCATGATTCATGATTCATGATTCATGATTCGATTCATGATTCATGATTCAATTCATGATTCATGATTCAATTCATGATTCATGATTCATGATTCATGATTCGATTCATGATTCATGATTCATGATTCATGATTCAATTCGTGATTCATGATTCAATTCATGATTCATGATTCATGATTCATGATTCAATTCATGATTCAATTCATGATTAAATTCATGATTCATGATTCATGATTCAATTTATTATTCATGATTCATGATTTAATTCATGATTCAATTCATGATTCATGATTCAATTCAGGATTCATGATTCATGATTCAATTCATGATTCATGATTCATGATTTAATTCATGATTCAATTCATGATTCATGATTAATGATTCAATTCATGATTCATGATTCATGATTCAATTCAGGATTCATGATTCATGATTCAATTCATGATTCATGATTCATGATTCAATTCATGATTCAATTCATGATTCATGATTAATGATTCAATTCATGATTCATGATTCAATTCATGATTCAATTCATGATTCATGATTCAATTCAGGATTCAATTCATGATTCATGATTCAAATCATGATTCATGATTCATGATTCAATTCAGGATTCAATTCATGATTCATGATTCAATTCATGATTCATGATTCATGATTCAATTCATGATTCATGATTCAATTCATGATTCATGATTCATGATTCATGATTCAATTCATAATTCATGATTCATGATTCATGATTCATGATTCATGATTCAATTCCTGATTCATGATTCAATTCATGTTTCATGATTCATGATTCGATTCATGATTCATGATTCAATTCATGATTATTGATTCATGATTCAATTCATGATTCATGATTCATGATTCAATTCATGATTCATGATTCAATTCTAATTCATGGTTCATGATTCATGATTCGATTCATGATTCATGATTCATGATTCAATTCATGATTCATGATTCATGATTCAATTCATGATTCATGATTCAATTCATAATTCATGATTCATGATTCATGATTCAATTCATAATTTATGATTTATGATTCAATTCATGATTCATGATTCATGATTCATGATTCATTATTCAATTCATGATTCATGATTCATGATTCAATTCATGATTCATGATTCATGATTCAATTCATGATTTATGATTCATGATTCATGATTCGATTCATGATTCATGATTCATGATTCAATTCATGATTCATGATTCATGATTAAATTCATGATTCATTATTCAATTCATGATTCATGATTCATGATTCATGATTCATGATTCGATTTATGATTCATGATTCAATTCATGATTCATGATTCAATTCATGAATCATGATTCATGATTCATGATTCATGATTCGATTCATGATTCATGATTCATGATTCAATTCACGATTCATGATTCAATTCATGATTCAATTCATGATTCATGATTCAATTGATGATTCAATTCATGATTCATGATTCATGATTCAATTTATTATTCATGATTCATGATTTAATTCATGATTCAATTCATGATTCATGATTCAATTCAGTATTCAATTCATGATTCATGATTCATGATTCAATTCATGATTCATGATTCATGATTCAATTCATGATTCATGATTCGATTCATGATTCATGATTCATGATTGAATTCATAATTCATGATTCATGATTCATGATTCATAATTCATGATTCAATTCCTGATTCATGATTCAATTCATGATTCATAATTTATGATTCATGATTCAATTCATGATTCATGATTCAAGATTCATGATTCATGATTCAATTTATGATTCATGATTTGATTTATCATTTATGATTTATGATTCAATTCATGATTCATGATTCATGATTCAATTCATGATTCATGATTCATGATTCATGATTCGATTTATTATTCATGATTCATGATTTAATTCATGATTTATGATTCTTGATTCAATTAATGATTCATGATTCGATTCATGATTTTTGATTCTTGATTCATGATTCGATTAATGATTCATGATTCATGATTCATGATTCATGATTCAATTCATGATTCATGATTCATGATTCATGATTCAATTCATAATTCATGATTCATGATTCATGATTCAATTCATGATTCATGATTCAATTCATGATTTATGATTCATGATTTATGATTCATAATTAAATTCATGATTCATGATTCATGATTCAATTCATGATTCATGATTCATGATTCATGATTCAATTCATGATTCATGATTCATGATTTATGATTCATAATTAAATTCATGATTCATGATTCATGATTCAATTCATGATTCATGATTCATGATTCATGATTCAATTCATGATTCATGATTCATGATTCATGATTCATGATTCAATTCATGATTCATGATTCAATTCATGATTCATGATTCATGATTCGATTCATGATTCATGATTCAATTCATGATTCATGATTCATGATTCATGATTCATGATTCATGATTCATGATTCAATTCATGATTCAATTCAAGATTCATGATTCAATTTATTTTTCATGATTCATGATTTAATTCATGATTCAATTCATGATTCATGATTCAATTTAGGATTCAATTCATGATTCATGATTCAATTCATGATTCATGATTCATGATTCAATTCATAATTCATGATTCATGATTCATGATTCACTTCATAATTCATGATTCATGATTCATGATTCATGATTCATGATTCAATTCCTGATTCATGATTCAATTCATGTTTCATGATTCATGATTCGATTCATGATTCATGATTCATGATTCAATTCATGATTCATGATTCATGTTTCATGTCATGATTCATGATTCAATTCATAATTCATGATTCATGATTCATGATTCAATTCATGATTCATGATTCATGATTCATGATTCAATTCAGGATTCATGATTCAATTCATGATTCATGATTCATGATTCATGATTCATGATTCATGATTCGATTCATGATTCATGATTCAATTCATGATTCATGATTCAATTTATGATTCATGATTCATGATTCATGATTCGATTCATGATTCATGATTCATGATTCATGATTCAATTCGTGATTCATGATTCAATTCATGATTCATGATTCATGATTCATGATTCAATTCATGATTCATGATTCATGATTCATGATTCAATTTATTATTCATGATTCATGATTTAATTCATGATTCAATTCATGATTCATGATTCAATTCAGGATTCATGATTCATGATTCAATTCATGATTCATGATTCATGATTTAATTCATGATTTATGATTCTTGATTCAATTAATGATTCATGATTCGATTCATGATTTTTGATTCATGATTCATGATTCGATTAATGATTCATGATTCATGATTCATGATTCATGATTCAATTCATGATTCATGATTCATGATTCATGATTCATGATTCAATTCATAATTCATGATTCATGATTCATGATTCAATTCATGATTCATGATTCAATTCATGATTTATGATTCATGATTTATGATTCATAATTAAATTCATGATTCATGATTCAATTCATGATTCATGATTCATGATTCATGATTCAATTCATGATTCATGATTCATGATTTATGATTCATAATTAAATTCATGATTCATGATTCAATTCATGATTCATGATTCATGATTCAATTCATGATTCATGATTCATGATTCATGATTCATGATTCAATTCATGATTCATGATTCAATTCATGATTCATGATTCATGATTCGATTCATGATTCATGATTCAATTCATGATTCATGATTCATGATTCATGATTCATGATTCATGATTCATGATTCATGATTCAATTCATGATTCAATTCAAGATTCATGATTCAATTTATTTTTCATGATTCATGATTTAATTCATGATTCAATTCATGATTCATGATTCAATTTAGGATTCAATTCATGATTCATGATTCAATTCATGATTCATGATTCATGATTCAATTCATGATTCATGATTCATGATTCATGATTCACTTCATAATTCATGATTCATGATTCATGATTCATGATTCATGATTCAATTCCTGATTCATGATTCAATTCATGTTTCATGATTCATGATTCGATTCATGATTCATGATTCATGATTCAATTCATGATTCATGATTCATGTTTCATGTCATGATTCATGATTCAATTCATAATTCATGATTCATGATTCACGATTCATGATTCATGATTCAATTCATGATTATTGATTCATGATTCAATTCATGATTCATGATTCATGATTCAATTCATGATTCATGATTCAATTCTAATTCATGGTTCATGATTCATGATTCGATTCATGATTCATGATTCATGATTCAATTCATGATTCATGATTCATGATTCAATTCATGATTCATGATTCAATTCATAATTCATGATTCATGATTCATGATTCAATTCATAATTTATGATTTATGATTCAATTCATGATTCATGATTCATGATTCATGATTCATTATTCAATTCATGATTCATGATTCATGATTCAATTCATGATTCATGATTCATGATTCAATTCATGATTTATGATTCATGATTCATGATTCGATTCATGATTCATGATTCATGATTCAATTCATGATTCATGATTCATGATTAAATTCATGATTCATTATTCAATTCATGATTCATGATTCATGATTCATGATTCATGATTCGATTTATGATTCATGATTCAATTCATGATTCATGATTCAATTCATGAATCATGATTCATGATTCATGATTCATGATTCGATTCATGATTCATGATTCATGATTCAATTCACGATTCATGATTCAATTCATGATTCAATTCATGATTCATGATTCAATTGATGATTCAATTCATGATTCATGATTCATGATTCAATTTATTATTCATGATTCATGATTTAATTCATGATTCAATTCATGATTCATGATTCAATTCAGTATTCAATTCATGATTCATGATTCATGATTCAATTCATGATTCATGATTCATGATTCAATTCATGATTCATGATTCGATTCATGATTCATGATTCATGATTGAATTCATAATTCATGATTCATGATTCATGATTCATAATTCATGATTCAATTCCTGATTCATGATTCAATTCATGATTCATAATTTATGATTCATGATTCAATTCATGATTCATGATTCAAGATTCATGATTCATGATTCAATTTATGATTCATGATTTGATTTATCATTTATGATTTATGATTCAATTCATGATTCATGATTCATGATTCAATTCATGATTCATGATTCATGATTCATGATTCGATTTATTATTCATGATTCATGATTTAATTCATGATTTATGATTCTTGATTCAATTAATGATTCATGATTCGATTCATGATTTTTGATTCTTGATTCATGATTCGATTAATGATTCATGATTCATGATTCATGATTCATGATTCAATTCATGATTCATGATTCATGATTCATGATTCAATTCATAATTCATGATTCATGATTCATGATTCAATTCATGATTCATGATTCAATTCATGATTTATGATTCATGATTTATGATTCATAATTAAATTCATGATTCATGATTCATGATTCAATTCATGATTCATGATTCATGATTCATGATTCAATTCATGATTCATGATTCATGATTTATGATTCATAATTAAATTCATGATTCATGATTCATGATTCAATTCATGATTCATGATTCATGATTCATGATTCAATTCATGATTCATGATTCATGATTCATGATTCATGATTCAATTCATGATTCATGATTCAATTCATGATTCATGATTCATGATTCGATTCATGATTCATGATTCAATTCATGATTCATGATTCATGATTCATGATTCATGATTCATGATTCATGATTCAATTCATGATTCAATTCAAGATTCATGATTCAATTTATTTTTCATGATTCATGATTTAATTCATGATTCAATTCATGATTCATGATTCAATTTAGGATTCAATTCATGATTCATGATTCAATTCATGATTCATGATTCATGATTCAATTCATAATTCATGATTCATGATTCATGATTCACTTCATAATTCATGATTCATGATTCATGATTCATGATTCATGATTCAATTCCTGATTCATGATTCAATTCATGTTTCATGATTCATGATTCGATTCATGATTCATGATTCATGATTCAATTCATGATTCATGATTCATGTTTCATGTCATGATTCATGATTCAATTCATAATTCATGATTCATGATTCATGATTCAATTCATGATTCATGATTCATGATTCATGATTCAATTCAGGATTCATGATTCAATTCATGATTCATGATTCATGATTCATGATTCATGATTCATGATTCGATTCATGATTCATGATTCAATTCATGATTCATGATTCAATTTATGATTCATGATTCATGATTCATGATTCGATTCATGATTCATGATTCATGATTCATGATTCAATTCGTGATTCATGATTCAATTCATGATTCATGATTCATGATTCATGATTCAATTCATGATTCATGATTCATGATTCATGATTCAATTTATTATTCATGATTCATGATTTAATTCATGATTCAATTCATGATTCATGATTCAATTCAGGATTCATGATTCATGATTCAATTCATGATTCATGATTCATGATTTAATTCATGATTTATGATTCTTGATTCAATTAATGATTCATGATTCGATTCATGATTTTTGATTCATGATTCATGATTCGATTAATGATTCATGATTCATGATTCATGATTCATGATTCAATTCATGATTCATGATTCATGATTCATGATTCATGATTCAATTCATAATTCATGATTCATGATTCATGATTCAATTCATGATTCATGATTCAATTCATGATTTATGATTCATGATTTATGATTCATAATTAAATTCATGATTCATGATTCAATTCATGATTCATGATTCATGATTCATGATTCAATTCATGATTCATGATTCATGATTTATGATTCATAATTAAATTCATGATTCATGATTCAATTCATGATTCATGATTCATGATTCAATTCATGATTCATGATTCATGATTCATGATTCATGATTCAATTCATGATTCATGATTCAATTCATGATTCATGATTCATGATTCGATTCATGATTCATGATTCAATTCATGATTCATGATTCATGATTCATGATTCATGATTCATGATTCATGATTCATGATTCAATTCATGATTCAATTCAAGATTCATGATTCAATTTATTTTTCATGATTCATGATTTAATTCATGATTCAATTCATGATTCATGATTCAATTTAGGATTCAATTCATGATTCATGATTCAATTCATGATTCATGATTCATGATTCAATTCATGATTCATGATTCATGATTCATGATTCACTTCATAATTCATGATTCATGATTCATGATTCATGATTCATGATTCAATTCCTGATTCATGATTCAATTCATGTTTCATGATTCATGATTCGATTCATGATTCATGATTCATGATTCAATTCATGATTCATGATTCATGTTTCATGTCATGATTCATGATTCAATTCATAATTCATGATTCATGATTCATGATTCAATTCATGATTCATGATTCAATTCATGATTCATGATTCATGATTCATGATTCAATTCAGGATTCATGATTCAATTCATGATTCATGATTCATGATTCATGATTCATGATTCGATTCATGATTCATGATTCAATTCATGATTCATGATTCAATTCATGA
Source organism: Mixophyes australis (assembly GCA_036250195.1). Lineage (NCBI taxonomy): Eukaryota > Metazoa > Chordata > Amphibia > Anura > Limnodynastidae > Mixophyes > Mixophyes australis. The sequence goes on along the minus strand of JAVHZZ010000245.1, from coordinate 87,256 downwards.
TTCATGATTCATGATTCATGATTCGATTCATGATTCATGATTCATGATTCATGATTCAATTCGTGATTCATGATTCAATTCATGATTCATGATTCATGATTCATGATTCAATTCATGATTCAATTCATGATTAAATTCATGTTTCATGATTCATGATTCAATTTATTATTCATGATTCATGATTTAATTCATGATTCAATTCATGATTCATGATTCAATTCAGTATTCATGATTCATGATTCAATTCATGATTCATGATTCATGATTTAATTCATGATTCAATTCATGATTCATGATTAATGATTCAATTCATGATTCATGATTCATGATTCAATTCAGGATTCATGATTCATGATTCAATTCATGATTCATGATTCAATTCATGATTCAATTCATGATTCATGATTAATGATTCAATTCATGATTCATGATTCAATTCATGATTCAATTCATGATTCATGATTCAATTCAGGATTCAATTCATGATTCATGATTCAATTCATGATTCATGATTCATGATTCAATTCATGATTCATGATTCAATTCATGATTCATGATTCATGATTCATGATTCAATTCATAATTCATGATTCATGATTCATGATTCATGATTCATGATTCAATTCCTGATTCATGATTCAATTCATGTTTCATGATTCATGATTCGATTCATGATTCATGATTCAATTCATGATTATTGATTCATGATTCAATTCATGATTCATGATTCATGATTCAATTCATGATTCATGATTCAATTCTAATTCATGGTTCATGATTCATGATTCGATTCATGATTCATGATTCATGATTCAATTCATGATTCATGATTCATGATTCAATTCATGATTCATGATTCAATTCATAATTCATGATTCATGATTCATGATTCAATTCATAATTTATGATTTATGATTCAATTCATGATTCATGATTCATGATTCATGATTCATTATTCAATTCATGATTCATGATTCATGATTCAATTCATGATTCATGATTCATGATTCAATTCATGATTTATGATTCATGATTCATGATTCGATTCATGATTCATGATTCATGATTCAATTCATGATTCATGATTCATGATTCAATTCATGATTCATGATTCATGATTCAATTCATGATTCATGATTCAATTCATGATTTTTGATTCATGATTCATGATTCGATTCATGATTCAATTCATGATTCATGATTCAATTCATGATTCATGATTCAATTCATGATTCATGATTCATGATTCAATTCATGATTCATGATTCGATTCATGATTCATGATTCATGATTCAATTCATGATTCATGATTCAATTCATGATTCATGATTTATGAATTATGATTCAATTCATGATTCATGATTCATGATTCAATTCATGATTCATGATTTATGAATTATGATTCAATTCATGATTCATGATTCATGATTCAATTCATGATTCAATTCATGAATCATGATTCATGATTCAATTCATGATTCATGGTTCAATTTATGATTCATGAATCATGATTGATGATTCAATTCATGATTCAATTTATGATACTGGATTTAATTCATGATTAATGATTCAATTCATGATTCATGATTCATGGTTCAATTTATGATTCATGAATCATGATTCATGATTCAATTCATGATTCAATTTATGATACTGGATTTAATTCATGATTCATGATTCATGATTCATGATTCAATTCATGATTTATGATTCATGATTCATGATTCAATTCAGGATTCATGATTCAATTCATGATTCATGATTCATGATTCATGATTCATGATTCGATTCATGATTCATGATTCAATTCATGATTCATGATTCAATTCATGATTCATGATTCATGATTCATGATTCATGATTCGATTCATGATTCATTAATCATGATTCAATTCGTGATTCATGATTCAATTCATGATTCATGATTCATGATTCATGATTCAATTCATGATTAAATTCATGATTCATGATTCATGATTCAATTTATTATTCATGATTCATGATTTAATTCATGATTCAATTCATGATTCATGATTCAATTCAGGATTCATGATTCATGATTCAATTCATGATTCATGATTCATGATTTAATTCATGATTCAATTCATGATTCATGATTAATGATTCAATTCATGATTCATGATTCATGATTCAATTCAGGATTCATGATTCATGATTCAATTCATGATTCATGATTCATGATTCAATTCATGATTCAATTCATGATTCATGATTAATGATTCAATTCATGATTCATGATTCAATTCATGATTCAATTCATGATTCATGATTCAATTCAGGATTCAATTCATGATTCATGATTCAAATCATGATTCATGATTCATGATTCAATTCAGGATTCAATTCATGATTCATGATTCAATTCATGATTCATGATTCATGATTCAATTCATGATTCATGATTCAATTCATGATTCATGATTCATGATTCATGATTCAATTCATAATTCATGATTCATGATTCATGATTCATGATTCATGATTCAATTCCTGATTCATGATTCAATTCATGATTCATGATTCATGATTCATGATTCAATTCATGATTCATGATTCATGATTCAATTCATGATTCATGATTCAATTCTAATTCATGGTTCATGATTCATGATTCGATTCATGATTCATGATTCATGATTCAATTCATGATTCATGATTCATGATTCAATTCATGATTCATGATTCAATTCATAATTCATGATTCATGATTCATGATTCAATTCATAATTTATGATTTATGATTCAATTCATGATTCATGATTCATGATTCATGATTCATTATTCAATTCATGATTCATGATTCAATTCATGATTCATGATTCATGATTCAATTCATGATTTATGATTCATGATTCATGATTCAATTCATGATTCATGATTCATGATTCAATTCATGATTCATGATTCATGATTCAATTCATGATTCATGATTCATGATTCAATTCATGATTCATGATTCAATTCATGATTTTTGATTCATGATTCATGATTCGATTCATGATTCAATTCATGATTCATGATTCAATTCATGATTCATGATTCAATTCATGATTCATGATTCGATTCATGATTCATGATTCAATTCATGATTCATGATTCAATTCATGATTCATGATTTATGAATTATGATTCAATTCATGATTCATGATTCATGATTCAATTCATGATTCAATTCATGAATCATGATTCATGAATCAATTCATGATTCATGATTTGTGAATTATGATTCAATTCATGATTCATGATTCATGATTCAATTCATGATTCAATTCATGAATCATGATTCATGATTCAATTCATGATTCATGGTTCAATTTATGATTCATGAATCATGATTCATGATTCAATTCATGATTCAATTTATGATACTGGATTTAATTCATGATTAATGATTCAATTCATGATTCATGATTCATGGTTCAATTTATGATTCATGAATCATGATTCATGATTCAATTCATGATTCAATTTATGATACTGGATTTAATTCATGATTCATGATTCATGATTCATGATTCAATTCATGATTTATGATTCATGATTCAATTCATGATTCATGATTCATGATTCATGAATCATTTTATGATTCATGATTCGATTCAAGATTCTTGATTCATGATACAATTCTTGATTCATAATTCATGATTCTTTTCATGATTCATGATTCGATTCAAGATTCTTGATTCATGATTCGAATCATGATTCATGATTCATGATTCAATTCATGATTCATGATTCATGATTCATGATTCAATTCATAATTCATGATTCATAATTCATGATTCATGATTCATGCTTCATGATTCAATTCATGATTCATGTTTCGATTCATGATTCTTGATTCATGATTCATGATTCGATTCATGATTCATGATTCATGATTCAATTCATGATTCATGATTCATGATTCATGATTCAATTCATGATTCAAGATTCATAATTCGATTCATGATTCCTGATTCAATTAATGATTCATGATTCATGTTTCGATTCATGATTCAATTCATGATTCGTAATTCATGATTCATGATTCAATTCATGATTCATAATTCATGATTTATGATTCGATTCTTGATTCATGATTCAATTCATGATTCATGATTCATGTTTCGATTCATGATTCAATTCATGATTCATGATTCGATTCATAATTCATGATTCATAATTCATGATTTATGATTTGATTCATGATTCATGATTCAATTCATGATTCATGATTCATGATTCAATTCATGATTCATAATTCATGATTCATGATTCAATTCATGATTCATGATGCAATACATGTTTCATTATTCATGATTCGATTCATGATTCATGATTCATGATTCAATTCATTATTCATGATTCAATTCATGATTCATGATTCATGTTTCATTTCATATTTCATGATTTATGATTCAATTCATGATTCATGATTCATGATTCAATTCATGATTCATGATTCATGATTCATGATTTGATTTATTATTCATGATTCATGAATCATGATTTAATTCATGATTCATGATTCATGATTCAATTCATAAATCATGATTCATGATTCATGATTCAATTCATGATTCATGATTCAATTCATGATTCTTGATTCATGATTCATGATTCATGATTCAATTCATAATTCATGATTCATGATTCATGATTCAATTCATGATTCATGATTCATGATTCAATTCATGATTCATGATTCATGATTCATGATTCATGATTCAATTCATGATTCATGATTCAATTCATGATTCATGATTCATGATTCATGACTCGATTCATGATTCATGATTCAATTCATGATTCATGATTCAATTCATGATTCATGATTCATGATTCATGATTCATGATTCGATTCATGATTCATGATTCATGATTCATGATTCATAATTCATGATTCAATTCATGATTCATGATTCATGATTCATGATTCATGATTCAATTCATGATTCAATTCATGATTCATGATTCATGATTCAATTTATTATTCATGATTCATGATTTAATTCATGATTCAATTCATGATTCATGATTCAATTCAGGATTCAATTCATGATTCATGATTCATGATTCGATTCATGATTCATGATTCATGATTCAATTCATGATTCATGATTCGATTCATGATTCTTGATTCATGATTCATGATTCGATTCATGATTCATGATTCATGATTCAATTCATGATTCATGATTCATGATTCAATTCATGATTCAAGATTCATAATTCGATTCATGATTCCTGATTCAATTAATGATTCATGATTCATGTTTCGATTCATGATTCAATTCATGATTCGTAATTCATGATTCATGATTCAATTCATGATTCATAATTCATGATTTATGATTCGATTCTTGATTCATGATTCAATTCATGATTCATGATTCATGTTTCGATTCATGATTCAATTCATGATTCATGATTCGATTCATAATTCATGATTCATAATTCATGATTTATGATTCGATTCATGATTCATGATTCAATTCATGATTCATGATTCATGATTCAATTCATGATTCATAATTCATGATTCATGATTCAATTCATGATTCATGATTCAATACATGTTTCATTATTCATGATTCGATTCATGATTCATGATTCATGATTCAATTCATGATTCATGATTCAATTCATGATTCATGATTCATGTTTCATTTCATATTTCATGATTTATGATTCAATTCATGATTCATGATTCATGATTCAATTCATGATTCATGATTCATGATTCATGATTTGATTTATTATTCATGATTCATGAATCATGATTTAATTCATGATTCATGATTCATGATTCAATTCATAAATCATGATTCATGATTCATGATTCAATTCATGATTCATGATTCAATTCATGATTCTTGATTCATGATTCATGATTCATGATTCATGATTCAATTCATAATTCATGATTCATGATTCATGATTCAATTCATGATTCATGATTCATGATTCATGATTCATGATTCAATTCATGATTCATGATTCAATTCATGATTCATGATTCATGATTCATGATTCATGACTCGATTCATGATTCATGATTCAATTCATGATTCATGATTCAATTCATGATTCATGATTCATGATTCATGATTCATGATTCGATTCATGATTCATGATTCATGATTCATGATTCATGATTCAATTCATGATTCATGATTCAATTCATGATTCATGATTCATGATTCATGATTCATGATTCAATTCATGATTCAATTCATGATTCATGATTCATGATTCAATTTATTATTCATGATTCATGATTTAATTCATGATTCAATTCATGATTCATGATTCAATTCAGGATTCAATTCATGATTCATGATTCATGATTCAATTCATGATTCATGATTCATGATTCAATTCATGATTCATGATTCGATTCATGATTCATGAGTCATGATTCATGATTCAATTCATAATTCATGATTCATGATTCATGATTCATGATTCATGATTCAATTCCTGATTCATGATTCAATTCATGATTCATAATTTATGATTCATGATTCAATTCATAATTCATGATTCATGATTCATGATTCAATTCATGATTCATGATTCATGATTCATGATTCAATTCAGGATTCATGATTCAATTCATGATTCATGATTCATGATTCATGATTCATGATTCGATTCATGATTCATGATTCATGATTCATGATTCAATTCGTGATTCATGATTCAATTCATGATTCATGATTCATGATTCATGATTCAATTCATGATTAAATTCATGATTCATGATTCATGATTCATGATTCAATTTATTATTCATGATTCATGATTTAATTCATGATTCAATTCATGATTCATGATTCAATTCAGGATTCATGATTCATGATTCAATTCATGATTCATGATTCATGATTTAATTCATGATTCAATTCATGATTCATGATTAATGATTCAATTCATGATTCATGATTCATGATTCAATTCAGGATTCATGATTCATGATTCAATTCATGATTCATGATTCATGATTCAATTCATGATTCAATTCATGATTCATGATTAATGATTCAATTCATGATTCATGATTCAATTCATGATTCAATTCATGATTCATGATTCAATTCAGGATTCAATTCATGATTCATGATTCAAATCATGATTCATGATTCATGATTCAATTCAGGATTCAATTCATGATTCATGATTCAATTCATGATTCATGATTCATGATTCAATTCATGATTCATGATTCAATTCATGATTCATGATTCATGATTCATGATTCAATTCATAATTCATGATTCATGATTCATGATTCAATTCAGGATTCAATTCATGATTCATGATTCAATTCATGATTCATGATTCATGATTCAATTCATGATTCATGATTCAATTCATGATTCATGATTCATGATTCATGATTCAATTCATAATTCATGATTCATGATTCATGATTCAATTCCTGATTCATGATTCAATTCATGTTTCATGATTCATGATTCGATTCATGATTCATGATTCAATTCATGATTCATGATTCAATTCATGATTCATGATTCATGATTCAATTCATGATTCATGATTCAATTCTAATTCATGGTTCATGATTCATGATTCGATTCATGATTCATGATTCATGATTCAATTCATGATTCATGATTCATGATTCAATTCATGATTCATGATTCAATTCATAATTCATGATTCATGATTCATGATTCAATTCATAATTTATGATTTATGATTCAATTCATGATTCATGATTCATGATTCATGATTCATTATTCAATTCATGATTCATGATTCATGATTCAATTCATGATTCATGATTCATGATTCAATTCATGATTTATGATTCATGATTCATGATTCGATTCATGATTCATGATTCATGATTCAATTCATGATTCATGATTCATGATTCAATTCATGATTCATGATTCATGATTCAATTCATGATTCATGATTCAATTCATGATTTTTGATTCATGATTCATGATTCGATTCATGATTCAATTCATGATTCATGATTCAATTCATGATTCATGATTCAATTCATGATTCATGATTCATGATTCAATTCATGATTCATGATTCGATTCATGATTCATGATTCATGATTCAATTCATGATTCATGATTCAATTCATGATTCATGATTTATGAATTATGATTCAATTCATGATTCATGATTCATGATTCAATTCATGATTCAATTCATGAATCATGATTCATGATTCAATTCATGATTCATGATTTATGAATTATGATTCAATTCATGGTTCATGATTCATGATTCAATTCATGATTCAATTCATGAATCATGATTCATGATTCAATTCATGATTCATGGTTCAATTTATGATTCATGAATCATGATTCATGATTCAATTCATGATTCAATTTATGATACTGGATTTAATTCATGATTAATGATTCAATTCATGATTCATGGTTCAATTTATGATTCATGAATCATGATTCATGATTCAATTCATGATTCAATTTATGATACTGGATTTAATTCATGATTCATGATTCATGATTCATGATTCAATTCATGATTTATGATTCATGATTCAATTCATGATTCATGATTCATGATTCATGAATCATTTTATGATTCATGATTCGATTCAAGATTCTTGATTCATGATTCAATTCATGATTCATATTTCATGATTCATTTCATGATTCATGATTCGATTCAAGATTCTTGATTCATGATTCGAATCATGATTCATGATTCATGATTCAATTCATGATTCATGATTCATGATTCATGATTCAATTCATAATTCATGATTCATAATTCATGATTCATGATTCATGCTTCATGATTCAATTCATGATTCATGATTCGATTCATGATTCTTGATTCATGATTCATGATTCGATTCATGATTCATGATTCATGATTCAATTCATGATTCATGATTCATGATTCAATTTATGATTCAAGATTCTTGATTCGATTCATGATTCCTGATTCAATTAATGATTCATGATTCATGTTTCGATTCATGATTCAATTCATGATTCGTAATTCATGATTCATGATTCAATTCATGATTCATAATTCATGATTTATGATTCGATTCTTGATTCATGATTCAATTCATGATTCATGATTCATGTTTCGATTCATGATTCAATTCATGATTCATGATTCGATTCATAATTCATGATTCATAATTCATGATTTATGATTCGATTCATGATTCATGATTCAATTCATGATTCATGATTCATGATTCAATTCATGATTCATAATTCATGATTCATGATTCAATTCATGATTCATGATTCAATACATGTTTCATTATTCATGATTCGATTCATGATTCATGATTCATGATTCAATTCATGATTCATGATTCAATTCATGATTCATGATTCATGTTTCATTTCATATTTCATGATTTATGATTCAATTCATGATTCATGATTCATGATTCAATTCATGATTCATGATTCATGATTCATGATTTGATTTATTATTCATGATTCATGAATCATGATTTAATTCATGATTCATGATTCATGATTCAATTCATAAATCATGATTCATGATTCATGATTCAATTCATGATTCATGATTCAATTCATGATTCTTGATTCATGATTCATGATTCATGATTCAATTCATAATTCATGATTCATGATTCATGATTCAATTCATGATTCATGATTCATGATTCATGATTCATGATTCAATTCATGATTCATGATTCAATTCATGATTCATGATTCATGATTCATGATTCATGACTCGATTCATGATTCATGATTCAATTCATGATTCATGATTCAATTCATGATTCATGATTCATGATTCATGATTCATGATTCGATTCATGATTCATGATTCATGATTCATGATTCATGATTCATGATTCAATTCATGATTCATGATTCAATTCATGATTCATGATTCAATTCATGATTCATGATTCATGATTCATGATTCATGATTCAATTCATGATTCAATTCATGATTCATGATTCATGATTCAATTTATTATTCATGATTCATGATTTAATTCATGATTCAATTCATGATTCATGATTCAATTCAGGATTCAATTCATGATTCATGATTCATGATTCAATTCATGATTCATGATTCATGATTCAATTCATGATTCATGATTCGATTCATGATTCATGAGTCATGATTCATGATTCAATTCATAATTCATGATTCATGATTCATGATTCATGATTCATGATTCAATTCCTGATTCATGATTCAATTCATGATTCATAATTTATGATTCATGATTCAATTCATGATTTATGATTCAAGATTCATGATTCATGATTCAATTTATGATTCATGATTTGATTTATCATTCATGATTTATGATTCAATTCATGATTCATGATTCAATTCATGATTTATGATTCATGATTAAATTCATGATTCATGATTCATGATTCATTTCATGATTCATGATTCGATTCAAGATTCTTGATTCATGATTCAATTCATGATTCATGATTCATGATTCAATTCATGATTCATGATTCATGATTCAATTCATGATTCATGATTCGATTCATGATTTTTGATTCATGATTCATGATTCGATTCATGATTCAATTCATGATTCATGATTCATGATTCAATTCATGATTCATGATTCGATTCATGATTCATGATTCATGATTCAATTCATGATTCATGATTCAATTCATGATTCATGATTCATGATTCATGATTCAATTCATAATTCATGATTCATGATTCAATTCCTGATTCATGATTCAATTCATGTTTCATGATTCATGATTCGATTCATGATTCATGATTCAATTCATGATTCATGATTCAATTCATGATTCATGATTCATGATTCAATTCATGATTCATGATTCAATTCTAATTCATGGTTCATGATTCATGATTCGATTCATGATTCATGATTCATGATTCAATTCATGATTCATGATTCATGATTCAATTCATGATTCATGATTCAATTCATAATTCATGATTCATGATTCATGATTCAATTCATAATTTATGATTTATGATTCAATTCATGATTCATGATTCATGATTCATGATTCATTATTCAATTCATGATTCATGATTCATGATTCAATTCATGATTCATGATTCATGATTCAATTCATGATTTATGATTCATGATTCATGATTCGATTCATGATTCATGATTCATGATTCAATTCATGATTCATGATTCATGATTCAATTCATGATTCATGATTCATGATTCAATTCATGATTCATGATTCAATTCATGATTTTTGATTCATGATTCATGATTCGATTCATGATTCAATTCATGATTCATGATTCAATTCATGATTCATGATTCAATTCATGATTCATGATTCATGATTCAATTCATGATTCATGATTCGATTCATGATTCATGATTCATGATTCAATTCATGATTCATGATTCAATTCATGATTCATGATTTATGAATTATGATTCAATTCATGATTCATGATTCATGATTCAATTCATGATTCATGGTTCAATTTATGATTCATGAATCATGATTCATGATTCAATTCATGATTCAATTTATGATACTGGATTTAATTCATGATTCATGATTCATGATTCATGATTCAATTCATGATTTATGATTCATGATTCAATTCATGATTCATGATTCATGATTCATGAATCATTTTATGATTCATGATTCGATTCAAGATTCTTGATTCATGATTCAATTCATGATTCATATTTCATGATTCATTTCATGATTCATGATTCGATTCAAGATTCTTGATTCATGATTCGAATCATGATTCATGATTCATGATTCAATTCATGATTCATGATTCATGATTCATGATTCAATTCATAATTCATGATTCATAATTCATGATTCATGATTCATGCTTCATGATTCAATTCATGATTCATGATTCGATTCATGATTCTTGATTCATGATTCATGATTCGATTCATGATTCATGATTCATGATTCAATTCATGATTCATGATTCAATTCATGATTCAAGATTCATGATTCGATTCATGATTCCTGATTCAATTAATGATTCATGATTCATGTTTCGATTCATGATTCAATTCATGATTCGTAATTCATGATTCATGATTCAATTCATGATTCATAATTCATGATTTATGATTCGATTCTTGATTCATGATTCAATTCATGATTCATGATTCATGTTTCGATTCATGATTCAATTCATGATTCATGATTCGATTCATAATTCATGATTCATAATTCATGATTTATGATTCGATTCATGATTCATGATTCAATTCATGATTCATGATTCATGATTCAATTCATGATTCATAATTCATGATTCATGATTCAATTCATGATTCATGATTCAATACATGTTTCATTATTCATGATTCGATTCATGATTCATGATTCATGATTCAATTCATGATTCATGATTCAATTCATGATTCATGATTCATGTTTCATTTCATATTTCATGATTTATGATTCAATTCATGATTCATGATTCATGATTCAATTCATGATTCATGATTCATGATTCATGATTTGATTTATTATTCATGATTCATGAATCATGATTTAATTCATGATTCATGATTCATGATTCAATTCATAAATCATGATTCATGATTCATGATTCAATTCATGATTCATGATTCAATTCATGATTCTTGATTCATGATTCATGATTCAATTCATAATTCATGATTCATGATTCATGATTCAATTCATGATTCATGATTCATGATTCATGATTCAATTCATGATTCATGATTCAATTCATGATTCATGATTCATGATTCATGATTCATGACTCGATTCATGATTCATGATTCAATTCATGATTCATGATTCAATTCATGATTCATGATTCATGATTCATGATTCATGATTCGATTCATGATTCATGATTCATGATTCATGATTCATGATTCATGATTCAATTCATGATTCATGATTCAATTCATGATTCATGATTCAATTCATGATTCATGATTCATGATTCATGATTCATGATTCAATTCATGATTCAATTCATGATTCATGATTCATGATTCAATTTATTATTCATGATTCATGATTTAATTCATGATTCAATTCATGATTCATGATTCAATTCAGGATTCAATTCATGATTCATGATTCATGATTCAATTCATGATTCATGATTCATGATTCAATTCATGATTCATGATTCGATTCATGATTCATGAGTCATGATTCATGATTCAATTCATAATTCATGATTCATGATTCATGATTCATGATTCATGATTCAATTCCTGATTCATGATTCAATTCATGATTCATAATTTATGATTCATGATTCAATTCATGATTTATGATTCAAGATTCATGATTCATGATTCAATTTATGATTCATGATTTGATTTATCATTCATGATTTATGATTCAATTCATGATTCATGATTCAATTCATGATTTATGATTCATGATTAAATTCATGATTCATGATTCATGATTCATTTCATGATTCATGATTCGATTCAAGATTCTTGATTCATGATTCAATTCATGATTCATGATTCATGATTCAATTCATGATTCATGATTCATGATTCAATTCATGATTCATGATTCGATTCATGATTTTTGATTCATGATTCATGATTCGATTCATGATTCAATTCATGATTCATGATTCAATTCATGATTCATGATTCGATTCATGATTCATGATTCATGATTCAATTCATGATTCATGATTCAATTCATGATTCATGATTCATGATTCATGATTCAATTCATAATTCATGATTCATGATTCATGATTCAATTCCTGATTCATGATTCAATTCATGTTTCATGATTCATGATTCGATTCATGATTCATGATTCAATTCATGATTCATGATTCAATTCATGATTCATGATTCATGATTCAATTCATGATTCATGATTCAATTCTAATTCATGGTTCATGATTCATGATTCGATTCATGATTCATGATTCATGATTCAATTCATGATTCATGATTCATGATTCAATTCATGATTCATGATTCAATTCATAATTCATGATTCATGATTCATGATTCAATTCATAATTTATGATTTATGATTCAATTCATGATTCATGATTCATGATTCATGATTCATTATTCAATTCATGATTCATGATTCATGATTCAATTCATGATTCATGATTCATGATTCAATTCATGATTTATGATTCATGATTCATGATTCGATTCATGATTCATGATTCATGATTCAATTCATGATTCATGATTCATGATTCAATTCATGATTCATGATTCATGATTCAATTCATGATTCATGATTCAATTCATGATTTTTGATTCATGATTCATGATTCGATTCATGATTCAATTCATGATTCATGATTCAATTCATGATTCATGATTCAATTCATGATTCATGATTCATGATTCAATTCATGATTCATGATTCGATTCATGATTCATGATTCATGATTCAATTCATGATTCATGATTCAATTCATGATTCATGATTTATGAATTATGATTCAATTCATGATTCATGATTCATGATTCAATTCATGATTCAATTCATGAATCATGATTCATGATTCAATTCATGATTCATGATTTATGAATTATGATTCAATTCATGGTTCATGATTCATGATTCAATTCATGATTCAATTCATGAATCATGATTCATGATTCAATTCATGATTCATGGTTCAATTTATGATTCATGAATCATGATTCATGATTCAATTCATGATTCAATTTATGATACTGGATTTAATTCATGATTAATGATTCAATTCATGATTCATGGTTCAATTTATGATTCATGAATCATGATTCATGATTCAATTCATGATTCAATTTATGATACTGGATTTAATTCATGATTCATGATTCATGATTCATGATTCAATTCATGATTTATGATTCATGATTCAATTCATGATTCATGATTCATGATTCATGAATCATTTTATGATTCATGATTCGATTCAAGATTCTTGATTCATGATTCAATTCATGATTCATAATTCATGATTCATTTCATGATTCATGATTCGATTCAAGATTCTTGATTCATGATTCGAATCATGATTCATGATTCATGATTCAATTCATGATTCATGATTCATGATTCATGATTCAATTCATAATTCATGATTCATAATTCATGATTCATGATTCATGCTTCATGATTCAATTCATGATTCATGATTCGATTCATGATTCTTGATTCATGATTCATGATTCGATTCATGATTCATGATTCATGATTCAATTCATGATTCATGATTCATGATTCAATTCATGATTCAAGATTCATGATTCGATTCATGATTCCTGATTCAATTAATGATTCATGATTCATGTTTCGATTCATGATTCAATTCATGATTCGTAATTCATGATTCATGATTCAATTCCTGATTCATGATTCAATTCATGATTCATAATTTATGATTCATGATTCAATTCATGATTTATGATTCAAGATTCATGATTCATGATTCAATTTATGATTCATGATTTGATTTATCATTCATGATTTATGATTCAATTCATGATTCATGATTCAATTCATGATTTATGATTCATGATTAAATTCATGATTCATGATTCATGATTCATTTCATGATTCATGATTCGATTCAAGATTCTTGATTCATGATTCAATTCATGATTCATGATTCATGATTCAATTCATGATTCATGATTCATGATTCAATTCATGATTCATGATTCGATTCATGATTTTTGATTCATGATTCATGATTCGATTCATGATTCAATTCATGATTCATGATTCAATTCATGATTCATGATTCGATTCATGATTCATGATTCATGATTCAATTCATGATTCATGATTCAATTCATGATTCATGATTTATGAATTATGATTCAATTCATGATTCATGATTCATGATTCAATTCATGATTCAATTCATGAATCATGATTCATGATTCAATTCATGATTCATGATTTATGAATTATGATTCAATTCATGATTCATGATTCATGATTCAATTCATGATTCAATTCATGAATCATGATTCATGATTCAATTCATGATTCATGGTTCAATTTATGATTCATGAATCATGATTCATGATTCAATTCATGATTCAATTTATGATACTGGATTTAATTCATGATTCATGATTCATGATTCATGATTCAATTCATGATTTATGATTCATGATTCAATTCATGATTCATGATTCATGATTCATGATTCATTTCATGATTCATGATTCGATTCAAGATTCTTGATTCATGATTCAATTCATGATTCATAATTCATGATTCATTTCATGATTCATGATTCGATTCAAGATTCTTGATTCATGATTCGAATCATGATTCATGATTCATGATTCAATTCATGATTCATGATTCATGATTCATGATTCAATTCATAATTCATGATTCATAATTCATGATTCATGATTCATGCTTCATGATTCAATTCATGATTCATGATTCGATTCATGATTCTTGATTCATGATTCATGATTCGATTCATGATTCATGATTCATGATTCAATTCATGATTCATGATTCATGATTCATGATTCAATTCATGATTCAAGATTCATGATTCGATTCATGATTCCTGATTCAATTAATGATTCATGATTCATGTTTCGATTCATGATTCAATTCATGATTCGTAATTCATGATTCATGATTCAATTCATGATTCATAATTCATGATTTATGATTCGATTCTTGATTCATGATTCAATTCATGATTCATGATTCATGTTTCGATTCATGATTCAATTCATGATTCATGATTCGATTCATAATTCATGATTCATAATTCATGATTTATGATTCGATTCATGATTCATGATTCAATTCATGATTCATGATTCATGATTCAATTCATGATTCATAATTCATGATTCATGATTCAATTCATGATTCATGATTCAATACATGTTTCATGATTCATGATTCGATTCATGATTCATGATTCATGATTCAATTCATGATTCATGATTCAATTCATGATTCATGATTCATGTTTCATTTCATATTTCATGATTTATGATTCAATTCATGATTCATGATTCATGATTCAATTCATGATTCATGATTCATGATTCATGTTTCGATTCATGATTCAATTCATGATTCATGATTCGATTCATAATTCATGATTCATAATTCATGATTTATGATTCGATTCATGATTCATGATTCAATTCATGATTCATGATTCATGATTCAATTCATGATTCATAATTCATGATTCATGATTCAATTCATGATTCATGATTCAATACATGTTTCATTATTCATGATTCGATTCATGATTCATGATTCATGATTCAATTCATGATTCATGATTCAATTCATGATTCATGATTCATGTTTCATTTCATATTTCATGATTTATGATTCAATTCATGATTCATGATTCAATTCATGATTCATGATTCATGAATCATGATTTAATTCATGATT
This sequence comes from Mixophyes australis, assembly GCA_036250195.1. Lineage (NCBI taxonomy): Eukaryota > Metazoa > Chordata > Amphibia > Anura > Limnodynastidae > Mixophyes > Mixophyes australis. Next base: position 69,818 of record JAVHZZ010000245.1, on the reverse strand, counting down.
CATGATTCATGATTCAATTCATAAATCATGATTCATGATTCATGATTCAATTCATGATTCATGATTCAATTCATGATTCTTGATTCATGATTCATGATTCATGATTTAATTCATAATTCATGATTCATGATTCAATTCATGATTCATGATTCATGATTCATGATTCATGATTCAATTCATGATTCATGATTCAATTCATGATTCATGATTCATGATTCATGATTCATGACTCGATTCATGATTCATGATTCAATTCATGATTCATGATTCAATTCATGATTCATGATTCATGATTCATGATTCGATTCATGATTCATGATTCATGATTCATGATTCATGATTCATGATTCAATTCATGATTCATGATTCAATTCATGATTCATGATTCATGATTCATGATTCATGATTCAAATCATGATTCAACTCATGATTCATGATTCATGATTCAATTTATTATTCATGATTCATGATTTAATTCATGATTCAATTCATGATTCATGATTCAATTCAGGATTCAATTCATGATTCATGATTCATGATTCAATTCATGATTCATGATTCAATTCATGATTCATGATTCGATTCATGATTCATGAGTCATGATTCATGATTCAATTCATAATTCATGATTCATGATTCATGATTCATGATTCATGATTCAATTCCTGATTCATGATTCAATTCATGATTCATAATTTATGATTCATGATTCAATTCATGATTTATGATTCAAGATTCATGATTCATGATTCAATTTATGATTCATGATTTGATTTATCATTCATGATTTATGATTCAATTCATGATTCATGATTCAATTCATGATTTATGATTCATGATTAAATTCATGATTCATGATTCATGATTCAATTCATGATTCATGATTCATGATTCAATTCATGATTCATGATTCAATTCATGATTTTTGATTCATGATTCATGATTCGATTCATGATTCAATTCATGATTCATGATTCGATTCATGATTCATGATTCATGATTCAATTCATGATTCATGATTCAATTCATGATTCATGATTTATGAATTATGATTCAATTCATGATTCCTGATTCATGATTCAATTCATGATTCATGATTCATGATTCAATTCATGATTCATGATTCAATTCATGATTCATGATTTATGAATTATGATTCAATTCATGATTCATGATTCATGATTCAATTCATGATTCAATTCATGAATCATGATTCATGATTCAATTCATGATTCATGATTTATGAATTATGATTCAATTCATGATTCATGATTCATGATTCAATTCATGATTCAATTCATGAATCATGATTCATGATTCAATTCATGATTCATGGTTCAATTTATGATTCATGAATCATGATTCATGATTCAATTCATGATTCAATTTATGATACTGGATTTAATTCATGATTCATGATTCATGATTCAATTCATGATTTATGATTCATGATTCAATTCATGATTCATGATTCATGATTCATGATTCATGATTCGATTCAAGATTCTTGATTCATGATTCAATTCATGATTCATAATTCATGATTCATTTCATGATTCATGATTCGATTCAAGATTCTTGATTCATGATTCGAATCATGATTCATGATTCATGATTCAATTCATGATTCATGATTCAATTCATAATTCATGATTCATAATTCATGATTCATGATTCATGCTTCATGATTCAATTCATGATTCATGATTCGATTCATGATTCTTGATTCATGATTCATGATTCGATTCATGATTCATGATTCATGATTCAATTCATGATTCATGATTCATGATTCATGATTCAATTCATGATTCAAGATTCATGATTCGATTCATGATTCCTGATTCAATTAATGATTCATGATTCATGTTTCGATTCATGATTCAATTCATGATTCGTAATTCATGATTCATGATTCAATTCATGATTCATAATTCATGATTTATGATTCGATTCTTGATTCATGATTCAATTCATGATTCATGATTCATGTTTCGATTCATGATTCAATTCATGATTCATGATTCGATTCATAATTCATGATTCAATTCATGATTCATGATTCATGATTCATGATTCATGATTCAATTCATGATTCAATTCATGATTCATGATTCATGATTCAATTTATTATTCATGATTCATGATTTAATTCATGATTCAATTCATGATTCATGATTCAATTCAGGATTCAATTCATGATTCATGATTCATGATTCAATTCATGATTCATGATTCATGATTCAATTCAGGATTCATGATTCGATTCATGATTCATGAGTCATGATTCATGATTCAATTCATAATTCATGATTCATGATTCATGATTCATGATTCATGATTCAATTCCTGATTCATGATTCAATTCATGATTCATAATTTATGATTCATGATTCAATTCATGATTCATGATTCAAGATTCATGATTCATGATTCAATTTATGATTCATGATTTGATTTATCATTCATGATTTATGATTCAATTCATGATTCATGATTCAATTCATGATTTATGATTCATGATTAAATTCATGATTCATGATTCATGATTCATTTCATGATTCATGATTCGATTCAAGATTCTTGATTCATGATTCAATTCATGATTCATGATTCATGATTCATTTCATGATTCATGATTTGATTCAAGATTCTTGATTCATGATTCGATTCATGATTCATGATTCATGATTCATGATTCATGATTCATGATTCATGATTCAATTCATAATTCATGATTAATAATTCATGATTCATGATTCATGATTCATGATTCAATTCATAATTCATGATTCATGTTTCATGATTCAATTCATGATTCATGATTCGATTCATGATTCTTGATTCATGATTCATGATTCGATTCATGATTCATGATTCATGATTCAATTCATGATTCATGATTCATGATATATGATTCAATTCATGATTCAAGATTCATGATTCGATTCATGATTCCTGATTCAATTAATGATTCATGATTCATGTTTCGATTCATGATTCAATTCATGATTCATGATTCGATTCATGATTCATGATTCAATTCATGATTCATAATTCATGATTTATGATTCGATTCATGATTCATGATTCAATTCATGATTCATGATTCATGTTTCGATTCATGATTCAATTCATGATTCATGATTCGATTCATAATTCATGATTCACAATTCATGATTTATGATTCGATTCATGATTCATGATTCAATTCATGATTCATGATTCATGATTCAATTCATGATTCATAATTCATGATTCATGATTAAATTCATGATTCATGATTCAATACATGTTTCATGATTCATGATTCGATTCATGATTCATGATTCATGATTCAATTCATGATTCATGATTCATGTTTCATTTCATGATTCATTATTCATGATTCACTTCATGATTCATGATTCATGATTCAATTCATGATTTATGATTCATGATTCAATTCATGATTCAATTCATGATTCATGATTCATGATTCAATTTATTATTCATGATTCATGATTTAATTCATGATTCAATTCATGATTCATGATTCAATTCAGGATTCAATTCATGATTCATGATTCATGATTCAATTCTTGATTCATGATTCATGATTCGATTCATGATTCATGATTTAATTCATGATTCAATTCATGATTCATGATTCAATTCAGGATTCATGATTCATGATTCAATTCATGATTCATGATTCATGATTCAATTCATAATTCAATTCATGCTTCATGATTAATGATTCAATTTATGATTCATGATTCATGATTCAATTCATGATTCAATTCATGATTCATGATTCAAATCAGGATTCAATTCATGATTCATGATTCAATTCATGATTCATGATTCATGATTCAATTCATGATTCATGATTCAATTCATGATTCATGATTCATGTTTCATGTCATGATTCATGATTCATGATTCAATTCATAATTCATGATTCATGATTCATGATTCAATTCATGATTCATGATTCATGAATCATGATTCATGATTCAATTCATGATTCATGATTCAATTTATGATTCATGATTCATGATTCATGATTCGATTCATGATTCATGATTCATGATTCATGATTCAATTCGTGATTCATGATTCAATTTATGATTCATGATTCATGATTCATGATTCAATTCATGATTAAATTCATGATTCATGATTCATGATTCAATTTATTATTCATGATTCATGATTCAATTCAGGATTCAATTCATGATTCATGATTCATGATTCATGATTCGATTCATGATTCATGATTCAATTCATGATTCATGATTCAATTCATGATTCATGATTCATGATTCATGATTCGATTCATGATTCATGATTCATGATTCATGATTCAATTCGTGATTCATGATTCAATTTATGATTCATGATTCATGATTCATGATTCAATTCATGATTAAATTCATGATTCATGATTCATGATTCAATTTATTATTCATGATTCATGATTCAATTCAGGATTCAATTCATGATTCATGATTCATGATTCAATTCATGATTGATGATTTATGATTCAATTCATGATTCAATTCATGATTCATGATTCAATTCAGGATTTAATTCACGATTCATGATTGAATTCATGATTCATGATTCATGATTGAATTCATGATTCATGATTCGATTCATGATTCATGATTTATGATTCATGATTCATGATTCAATTCATAATTCATGATTCATGAATCATGATTCATGATTCAATTCCTGATTCATGATTCAATTCATGATTCATGATTCAATTCATGATTCATGATTCATGATTCAATTCATGATTCATGATTCAATTCATGATTCATGATTCATGATTCGATTCATGATTCATGATTCAATTCATGATTCATGATTCAATTCATGATTCATGATGCATGTTTCATGTCATGATTCATGATTCATGATTCAATTCATAATTCATGATTCATGATTCATGATTCAATTCATGATTCATGATTCATGATTCATGATTCATGATTCAATTCATGATTTATGATTCGATTTATGATTCATGATTCATGATTCATGATTCATGATTCGATTCATGATTCATGATTCAATTCATGATTCATGATTCAATTCATGATTCATGATTCATGATTCATGATTCGATTCATGATTCATGATTCATGATTCATGATTCAATTCGTGATTCATGATTCAATTCATGATTCATGATTCATGATTCATGATTCAATTCATGATTAAATTCATGATTCATGATTCATGATTCAATTTATTATTCATGATTCATGATTTAATTCATGATTCAATTCATGATTCATGATTCAATTCAGGATTCAATTCATGATTCATGATTCATGATTCAATTCATGATTCATGATTTATGATTCAATTCATGATTCAATTCATGATTCATGATTCAATTCAGGATTTAATTCATGATTCATGATTCAATTCATGATTCATGATTCATGATTGAATTCATGATTCATGATTCGATTCATGATTCATGATTTATGATTCATGATTCATGATTCAATTCATAATTCATGATTCATGATTCATGATTCATGATTCAATTCCTGATTCATGATTCAATTCATGATTCATGATTCAATTCATGATTCATGATTCATGATTCATGATTCAATTCATGATTCATGATTCAATTCATGATTCATGATTCATGATTCGATTCATGATTCATGATTCAATTCATGATTCATGATTCAATTCATGATTCATGATTCATGATTCATGATTCATGATTCGATTCATGATTCATGATTCATGATTCATGATTCAATTCGTGATTCATGATTCAATTCATGATTCATGATTCATGATTCATGATTCAATTCATGATTAAATTCATGATTCATGATTCATGATTCAATTTATTATTCATGATTCATGATTTAATTCATGATTCAATTCATGATTCATGATTCAATTCAGGATTCAATTCATGATTCATGATTCATGATTCAATTCATGATTCATGATTCATGATTCAATTCATGATTCATGATTCGATTCATGATTCATGATTCATGATTCAATTCATAATTCATGATTCATGATTCTTGATTCATGATTCATGATTCAATTCCTGATTCATGATTCAAGATTCATGATTCATGATTCAATTTATGATTCATGATTCATGATTCAATTCATGATTCATGATTCATGATTCATGATTCAATTCATGATTCTTGATTCATGATTCATGATTCATGATTCAATTCATAATTCATGATTCATGATTCATGATTCAATTCATGATTCATGATTCATGATTCATGATTCATGATTCATGATTCAATTCATAATTCAATTCATTATTCATGATTAATGATTCAAATCATGATTCATGATTCATGATTCAATTCATGATTCAATTCATGATTCATGATTCAATTCAGGATTCAATTCATGATTCATGATTCATGATTCAATTCATGATTCATGATTCAATTCATGATTCATGTTTCATGTCATGATTCATGATTCATGATTCAATTCATAATTCATGATTCATGATTCATGATTCAATTCATGATTCATGATTCATGATTCATGATTCATGATTCATGATTCAATTCATGATTCATGATTCAATTCATGATTCATGATTCAATTTATGATTCATGATTCATGATTCATGATTCATGATTCGATTCATGATTCATGATTCAATTCATGATTCATGATTCGATTCATGATTCATGATTCATGATTCATGATTCAATTCGTGATTCATGATTCAATTCATGATTCATGATTCATGATTCAATTCATGATTAAATTCATGATTCATGATTCAATTTATTATTCATGATTCATGATTTAATTCATGATTCAATTCATGATTCATGATTCAATTCAGGATTCAATTCATGATTCATGATTCATGATTCAATTCATGATTCATGATTTATGATTCAATTCATGATTCATGATTCAATTAAGGATTTAATTCATGATTCATGATTCAATTCATGATTCATGATTCATGATTGAATTCATGATTCATGATTCGATTCATGATTCATGATTTATGATTCATGATTCATGATTCAATTCATGATTCATGATTCAATTCATGATTCATGATTCATGATTCATGATTCGATTCATGATTCATGATTCATGATTCATGATTCATGATTCATGATTCATGATTCAATTCATGATTCATGATTCAATTCATGATTCATGATTCATGATTCATGATTCATGATTCAATTCATGATTCAATTCATGATTCATGATTCAATTCATGATTCATGATTCATGATTCATGATTCGATTCATGATTCATGATTCATGATTCATGATTCATGATTCATGATTCATGATTCAATTCATGATTCATGATTCATGATTCATGATTCATGATTCAATTCATGATTCAATTCATGATTCATGATTCATGATTCAATTTATTATTCATGATTCATGATTTAATTCATGATTCAATTCATGATTCATGATTCAATTCAGGATTCAATTCATGATTCATGATTCATGATTCAATTCATGATTCATGATTCATGATTCAATTCAGGATTCATGATTCGATTCATGATTCATGAGTCATGATTCATGATTCAATTCATAATTCATGATTCATGATTCATGATTCATGATTCATGATTCAATTCCTGATTCATGATTCAATTCATGATTCATAATTTATGATTCATGATTCAATTCATGATTCATGATTCAAGATTCATGATTCATGATTCAATTTATGATTCATGATTTGATTTATCATTCATGATTTATGATTCAATTCATGATTCATGATTCAATTCATGATTTATGATTCATGATTAAATTTATGATTCATGATTCATGATTCATGATTCATTTCATGATTCATGATTCGATTCAAGATTCTTGATTCATGATTCAATTCATGATTCATGATTCATGATTCATTTCATGATTCATGATTTGATTCAAGATTCTTGATTCATGATTCGATTCATGATTCATGATTCATGATTCATGATTCATGATTCATGATTCATGATTCAATTCATAATTCATGATTAATAATTCATGATTCATGATTCATGATTCATGATTCAATTCATGATTCATGATTCGATTCATGATTCTTGATTCATGATTCATGATTCGATTCATGATTCATGATTCATGATTCAATTCATGATTCATGATTCATGATATATGATTCAATTCATGATTCAAGATTCATGATTCGATTCATGATTCCTGATTCAATTAAGGATTCATGATTCATGTTTCGATTCATGATTCAATTCATGATTCATGATTCGATTCATGATTCATGATTCAATTCATGATTCATAATTCATGATTTATGATTCGATTCATGATTCATGATTCAATTCATGATTCATGATTCATGTTTCGATTCATGATTCAATTCATGATTCATGATTCGATTCATAATTCATGATTCACAATTCATGATTTATGATTCGATTCATGATTCATGATTCAATTCATGATTCATGATTCATGATTCAATTCATGATTCATAATTCATGATTCATGATTAAATTCATGATTCATGATTCAATACATGTTCCATGATTCATGATTCGATTCATGATTCATGATTCATGATTCAATTCATGATTCATGATTCATGTTTCATTTCATGATTCATTATTCATGATTCAATTCATGATTCATGATTCATGATTCAATTCATGATTTATGATTCATGATTCAATTCATGATTTAATTCATGATTCATGATTCATGATTCAATTTATTATTCATGATTCATGATTTAATTCATGATTCAATTCATGATTCATGATTCAATTCAGGATTCAATTCATGATTCATGATTCATGATTCAATTCTTGATTCATGATTCATGATTCAATTCATAATTCATGATTCATGATTCATGATTCAATTCATGATTCATGATTCATGATTCATGATTCATGATTCAATTCATGATTCATGATTCATGATTCAATTCATAATTCAATTCATGATTCATGATTAATGATTCAATTCATGATTCATGATTCATGATTCAATTCATGATTCAATTCATGATTCATGATTCAAATCAGGATTCAATTCATGATTCATGATTCAATTCATGATTCATGATTCATGATTCAATTCATGATTCATGATTCAATTCATGATTCATGATTCATGTTTCATGTCATGATTCATGATTCATGATTCAATTCATAATTCATGATTCATGATTCATGATTCAATTCATGATTCATGATTCATGATTCATGATTCATGATTCAATTCATGATTCATGATTCAATTTATGATTCATGATTCATGATTCATGATTCATGATTCGATTCATGATTCATGATTCAATTCATGATTCATGATTCATGATTCATGATTCATGATTCGATTCATGATTCATGATTCAATTCATGATTCATGATTCAATTCATGATTCATGATTCATGATTCATGATTCGATTCATGATTCATGATTCATGATTCAATTCGTGATTCATGATTCAATTTATGATTCATGATTCATGATTCATGATTCAATTCATGATTAAATTCATGATTCATGATTCATGATTCAATTTATTATTCATGATTCATGATTTAATTCATGATTCAATTCATGATTCATGATTCAATTCAGGATTCAATTCATGATTCATGATTCATGATTCAATTCATGATTGATGATTTATGATTCAATTCATGATTCAATTCATGATTCATGATTCAATTCAGGATTTAATTCACGATTCATGATTCAATTCATGATTCATGATTCATGATTGAATTCATGATTCATGATTCGATTCATGATTCATGATTTATGATTCATGATTCATGATTCAATTCATAATTCATGATTCATGAATCATGATTCATGATTCAATTCCTGATTCATGATTCAATTCATGATTCATGATTCAATTCATGATTCATGATTCATGATTCAATTCATGATTCATGATTCAATTCATGATTCATGATTCATGATTCGATTCATGATTCATGATTCAATTCATGATTCATGATTCAATTCATGATTCATGATTCATGTTTCATGTCATGATTCATGATTCATGATTCAATTCATAATTCATGATTCATGATTCATGATTCAATTCATGATTCATGATTCATGATTCATGATTCATGATTCATGATTCAATTCATGATTTATGATTCGATTTATGATTCATGATTCATGATTCATGATTCATGATTCGATTCATGATTCATGATTCAATTCATGATTCATGATTCAATTCATGATTCATGATTCATGATTCATGATTCGATTCATGATTCATGATTCATGATTCATGATTCAATTCGTGATTCATGATTCAATTCATGATTCATGATTCATGATTCATGATTCAATTCATGATTAAATTCATGATTCATGATTCATGATTCAATTTATTATTCATGATTCATGCTTTAATTCATGATTCAATTCATGATTCATGATTCAATTCAGGATTCAATTCATGATTCATGATTCATGATTCAATTCATGATTCATGATTTATGATTCAATTCATGATTCAATTCATGATTCATGATTCAATTCAGGATTTAATTCATGATTCATGATTCAATTCATGATTCATGATTCATGATTGAATTCATGATTCATGATTCGATTCATGATTCATGATTTATGATTCATGATTCATGATTCAATTCATAATTCATGATTCATGATTCATGATTCATGATTCAATTCCTGATTCATGATTCAATTCATGATTCATGATTCAATTCATGATTCATGATTCATGATTCATGATTCAATTCATGATTCATGATTCAATTCATGATTCATGATTCATGATTCGATTCATGATTCATGATTCAATTCATGATTCATGATTCAATTCATGATTCATGATTCATGATTCATGATTCATGATTCGATTCATGATTCATGATTCATGATTCATGATTCAATTCGTGATTCATGATTCAATTCATGATTCATGATTCATGATTCATGATTCAATTCATGATTAAATTCATGATTCATGATTCATGATTCAATTTATTATTCATGATTCATGATTTAATTCATGATTCAATTCATGATTCATGATTCAATTCATGATTCAATTCATGATTCATGATTCATGATTCAATTCATGATTCATGATTCATGATTCAATTCATGATTCATGATTCGATTCATGATTCATGATTCATGATTCAATTCATAATTCATGATTCATGATTCTTGATTCATGATTCATGATTCAATTCCTGATTCATGATTCAATTCATGATTTATAATTTATGATTCATGATTCAATTCATGATTCATGATTCAAGATTCATGATTCATGATTCAATTTATGATTCATGATTCATGATTCAATTCATGATTCATGATTCATGATTCATGATTCAATTCATGATTCTTGATTCATGATTCATGATTCATGATTCAATTCATAATTCATGATTCATGATTCATGATTCAATTCATGATTCATGATTCATGATTCATGATTCATGATTCATGATTCAATTCATAATTCAATTCATTATTCATGATTAATGATTCAAATCATGATTCATGATTCATGATTCAATTCATGATTCAATTCATGATTCATGATTCAATTCAGGATTCAATTCATGATTCATGATTCATGATTCAATTCATGATTCATGATTCAATTCATGATTCATGATTCATGTTTCATGTCATGATTCATGATTCATGATTCAATTCATAATTCATGATTCATGATTCATGATTCAATTCATGATTCATGATTCATGATTCATGATTCATGATTCAATTCATGATTCATGATTCAATTTATGATTCATGATTCATGATTCATGATTCATGATTCGATTCATGATTCATGATTCAATTCATGATTCATGATTCAATTCATGATTCATGATTCATGATTCATGATTCATGATTCATGATTCGATTCATGATTCATGATTCATGATTCATGATTCAATTCGTGATTCATGATTCAATTCATGATTCATGATTCATGATTCATGATTCAATTCATGATTAAATTCATGATTCATGATTCATGATTCAATTTATTATTCATGATTCATGATTTAATTCATGATTCAATTCATGATTCATGATTCAATTCAGGATTCAATTCATGATTCATGATTCATGATTCAATTTATGATTCATGATTTATGATTCAATTCATGATTCAATTCATGATTCATGATTCAATTAAGGATTTAATTCATGATTCATGATTCAATTCATGATTCATGATTCATGATTCATTATTCATGATTCAATTCATGATTCATGATTCATGATTCAATTCATGATTCATGATTCAATTCATGATTCTTGATTCATGATTCATGATTCATGATTCAATTCATAATTCATGATTCATGATTCATGATTCAATTCATGATTTATGATTCATGATTCAATTCATGATTCATGATTCATGATTCATGATTCAATTCATGATTCATGATTCAATTCATGATTCATGATTCATGATTCATGATTCGATTCATGATTCATGATTCAATTCATGATTCATGATTCAATTCATGATTCATGATTTGATTCATGATTCATGATTCATGATTCATGATTCAATTCATGATTCATGATTCAATTCATGATTCATGATTCATGATTCATGATTCATAATTCATGATTCAATTCATGATTCAATTCATGATTCATGATTCATGATTCAATTTATTATTCATGATTCATGATTTAATTCATGATTCAATTCATGATTCATGATTCAATTCAGGATTCAATTCATGATTCATGATTCATGATTCAATTCATGATTCTTGATTCATGATTCAATTCATGATTCATAATTCGATTCATGATTCATGATTCATGATTCAATTCATAATTCATGATTCATGATTCATGATTCAATTCCTGATTCATGATTCAATTCATGATTCATAATTTATGATTCATGATTCAATTCATGATTCATGATTCAAGATTCATGATTCATGATTCAATTTATGATTCATGATTTGATTTATCATTCATGATTTATGATTCAATTCATGATTCATGATTCAATTCATGATTCAAGATTCATGATTCGATTCATGATTCATGATTCGATTCATGATTCATGATTCAATTCATGATTCATGATTCGATTCATGATTCAATTCATGATTCATGATTCGATTCATGATTCATGATTCAATTCATGATTCATGATTTAATTCATGATTCATGATTTAATTCATGATTCATGATTCATGATTCAATTCATGATTCATGATTTAATTCATGATTCATGATTCGATTCATGATTCATGATTCATGATTCAATTCATGATTCTTGATTCATGATTCATGATTCATGATTCATGATTCAATTCATGATTCATGATTCAATTCATGATTCATGATTCGATTCATGATTTTTGATTCATGATTCATGATTCGATTCATGATTCATGATTCACTTCATGATTCATGATTCATGATTCATTATTCATGATTCAATTCATGATTCATGATTCATGATTCAATTCATGATTCATGATTCAATTCATGATTCTTGATTCATGATTCATGATTCATGATTCAATTCATAATTCATGATTCATGATTCATGATTCAATTCATGATTTATGATTCATGATTCAATTCATGATTCATGATTCATGATTCATGATTCAATTCATGATTCATGATTCAATTCATGATTCATGATTCATGATTCATGATTCGATTCATGATTCATGATTCAATTCATGATTCATGATTCAATTCATGATTCATGATTCATGATTTGATTCATGATTCATGATTCATGATTCATGATTCAATTCATGATTCATGATTCAATTCATGATTCATGATTCATGATTCATGATTCATAATTCATGATTCAATTCATGATTCAATTCATGATTCATGATTCATGATTCAATTTATTATTCATGATTCATGATTTAATTCATGATTCAATTCATGATTCATGATTCAATTCAGGATTCAATTCATGATTCATGATTCATGATTCAATTCATGATTCTTGATTCATGATTCAATTCATGATTCATAATTCGATTCATGATTCATGATTCATGATTCAATTCATAATTCATGATTCATGATTCATGATTCAATTCCTGATTCATGATTCAATTCATGATTCATAATTTATGATTCATGATTCAATTCATGATTCATGATTCAAGATTCATGATTCATGATTCAATTCCTGATTCATGATTCAATTCATGATTCATAATTTATGATTCATGATTCAATTCATGATTCATGATTCAAGATTCATGATTCATGATTCAATTTATGATTCATGATTTGATTTATCATTCATGCTTTATGATTCAATTCATGATTCATGATTCAATTCATGATTCAAGATTCATGATTCGATTCATGATTCATGATTCAATTCATGATTCATGATTCAATTCATGATTCATGATTCGATTCATGATTCAATTCATGATTCATGATTCGATTCATGATTCATGATTCAATTCATGATTCATGATTTAATTCATGATTCATGATTTAATTCATGATTCATGATTCATGATTCAATTCATGATTCATGATTTAATTCATGATTCATGATTCGATTCATGATTCATGATTCATGATTCAATTCATGATTCTTGATTCATGATTCATGATTCATGATTCATGATTCAATTCATGATTCATGATTCGATTCATGATTACTAATTCATGATTCATGATTCAATTCATGATTCATGATTCAATTCTAGATTTGAATCCTGATTCAATTCATGATTCATGATTCAGGACTCAATTCAAGATTCATGATTCATGATTCAATTCATGATTCATGATTCAATTCTAGATTCGAATCCTGATTCAATTCCTGATTCATGATTCAAGACTCAATTCACGATTCATGATTCATGATTCAATTCATGATTCATGATTTATTATTCAATTCATGATTTATGATTCATGATTCATGATTCATGATTAGATTCATGATTCATGATTCATGATTCATGATTCAATTCATGATTCATGATTCATGATTCAATTCATGATTCATGATTCATTTCATGATTCTTGATTCATGATTCATGATTCATGATCCGATTCATGATTCATGATTCAATTCATGATTCATGATTCATGATTCATGATTCAATTCATGATTCATGATTCATAATTCATGATTCATGATTCATGATTCACTTCATGATTCATGATTCATGATTCATGATTCATGATTCAATTCATGATTCATGATTCATGATTCATGATTCAATTCATGATTTATGATTCATGATTCATGATTCATGATTCATGATTCATGATTCATTATTCAATTCATGATTCATGGTTCAATTCATGATTCATGATTCATGATTCATGATTCATGATTCGATTCATGATTCAATTCATGATTCATGATTCAATTCATGATTCATGATTCAATTCATGATTCATGATTCAATTCATGATTCATGGTTCAATTCATGATTCATGATTCATGATTCATGATTCATGATTCGATTCATGATTCATGATTCAATTCATGATTCATGATTCAATTCATGATTCATGATTCATGATTCGATTCATGATTCATGATTCAATTCATGATTCATGATTCAATTCATGATTCCTGATTAATGATTCATGATTCATGATTCAATTCATGATTCAATTCATGATTAATGATTCATGATTCAATTTATTATTCATGATTCATGATTTAATTCATGATTCAATTCATGATTCATGATTCAATTCATGATTCAATTCATGATTCATGATTCATGATTCAATTCATAATTCATGATTCATGATTCATGATTCAATTCCTGATTCATGATTCAATTCATGATTCATAATTTATGATTCATGATTCAATTCATGATTCATGATTCAAGATTCATGATTCATGATTCGATTCATGATTCATGATTCAATTCATGATTCATGATTCATGATTCGATTCATGATTCATGATTCGATTCATGATTCATGATTCGATTCATGATTCATGATTCAATTCATGATTCATGATTCATGATTCGATTCATGATTCATGATTCAATTCATGATTCATGATTCATGATTTAATTCATGATTCATGATTCATGATTCAATTCATGATTCATGATTCAATTCATGATTCATGATTTAATTTATGATTCATGATTCGATTCATGATTCAATTCATGATTCATGATTCATGATTCATGATTCATGATTCAATTCATGATTCGTGATTCAATTCATGATTACTAATTCATGATTCATGATTTAATTTATGATTCATGATTTAATTCTAGATTCGAATCCTGATTCAATTCATGATTCATGATTCATGATTCAATTCACGATTCATGATTCATGATTCAATTCATGATTCATTATTCAATTCATGATTCATGATTCATGATTCATGATTCATGATTCATGATTCATGATTCATGATTAGATTCATGATTCATGATTCATTAATTCATGATTCAATTCATGATTCATGATTCATGATTCAATTCATGATTCATGATTCGTTTCATGATTCTTGATTCATGATTCATGATTCATGATTCGATTCATGATTCATGATTCATGATTCATGATTCAATTCATGATTCATGATTCAATTCATAGTTAATGATTCATGATTCATGATTCAATTCATAATTTATGATTTATGATTCAATTCATGATTCATGATTCATGATTCAATTCATGATTCATGATTCATGATTCAATTCATGATTCATGATTCATGATTCAATTCATGATTTATGATTCATGATTCATGATTCGATTCATGATTCATGATTCATGATTCAATTCATGATTTATGATTCATGATTCAATTCATGATTCATGATTCATGATTTAATTCATGATTCATGATTCGATTCATGATTCAATTCATGATTCATGATTCATGATCTAATTCATGATTCATGATTCAATTCATGATTCATGATTCATGATTCAATTCATGATTCATGATTCGATTCATGATTCATGATTCATGATTCAATTCATGATTCATGATTCATGATTCAATTCATGATTCATGATTTATGAATTATGATTCAATTCATGATTCATGATTCATGATTCAATTCATGAATCATGATTCATGATTCAATTCATGATTCATGATTCATGATTTAATTCATGATTCATGATTCGATTCATGATTCATGATTCATGATTCAATTCATGATTCATGATTCATGATTCATGATTCATGATTCAATTCATGATTCATGATTCAATTCATGATTACTAATTCATGATTCATGATTCAATTCATGATTCATGATTCAATTCTAGATTCGAATCCTGATTCAATTCATGATTCATGATTCATGACTCAATTCAAGATTCATGATTCATGATTCAATTCATGATTCATGATTCAATTCTAGATTCGAATCCTGATTCAATTCATGATTCATGATTCATGACTCCATTCACGATTCATGATTCATGATTCAATTCATGATTCATGATTTATTATTCAATTCATGATTCATGATTCATGATTCATGATTAGATTCATGATTCATGATTCATGATTCATGATTCAATTCATGATTCATGATTCATGATTCAATTCATGATTCATGATTCATTTCATGATTCTTGATTCATGATTCATGATTCATGATTCGATTTACGATTCATGATTCAATTCATGATTCATGATTCATGATTCATGATTTAATTCATGATTCATGATTCATAATTCATGATTCATGATTCAATTCATAATTCATGATTCATGATTCATGATTCAATTCATAATTTATGATTCATGATTCATGATTCACTTCATGATTCATGATTCATGATTCATGATTCATGATTCAATTCATGATTCATGATTCATGATTCATGATTCATGATTCAATTCATAATTCATGATTCATGATTCAATTCATGATTCATGATTCAATTAATAATTTATGATTCATGATTCATGATTCACTTCATGATTCATGATTCATGATTCATGATTCATGATTCAATTCATGATTCATGATTCATGATTCATGATTCATGATTCAATTCATAATTCATGATTCATGATTCAATTCATAATTCATGATTCATGATTCATGATTCAATTCATGATTTATGATTCATGATTCAATTCATGATTCATGATTCATGATTCATGATTCAATTCATGATTCATGATTCAATTCATGATTCATGATTCATGATTCATGATTCGATTCATGATTCATGATTCAATTCATGATTCATGATTCAATTAATGATTCATGATTCATGATTTGATTCATGATTCATGATTCATGATTCATGATTCAATTCATGATTCATGATTCAATTCATGATTCATGATTCATGATTCATGATTCATAATTCATGATTCAATTCATGATTCAATTCATGATTCATGATTCATGATTCAATTTATTATTCATGATTCATGATTTAATTCATGATTCAATTCATGATTCATGATTCAATTCAGGATTCAATTCATGATTCATGATTCATGATTCAATTCATGATTCTTGATTCATGATTCAATTCATGATTCATAATTCGATTCATGATTCATGATTCATGATTCAATTCATAATTCATGATTCATGATTCATGATTCAATTCCTGATTCATGATTCAATTCATGATTCATAATTTATGATTCATGATTCAATTCATGATTCATGATTCAAGATTCATGATTCATGATTCAATTTATGATTCATGATTTGATTTATCATTCATGATTTATGATTCAATTCATGATTCATGATTCAATTCATGATTCAAGATTCATGATTCGATTCATGATTCATGATTCGATTCATGATTCATGATTCAATTCATGATTCATGATTCGATTCATGATTCAATTCATGATTCATGATTCGATTCATGATTCATGATTCAATTCATGATTCATGATTTAATTCATGATTCATGATTTAATTCATGATTCATGATTCATGATTCAATTCATGATTCATGATTTAATTCATGATTCATGATTCGATTCATGATTCATGATTCATGATTCAATTCATGATTCTTGATTCATGATTCATGATTCATGATTCATGATTCAATTCATGATTCATGATTCGATTCATGATTACTAATTCATGATTCATGATTCAATTCATGATTCATGATTCAATTCTAGATTCGAATCCTGATTCAATTCATGATTCATGATTCAGGACTCAATTCAAGATTCATGATTCATGATTCAATTCATGATTCATGATTCAATTCTAGATTCGAATCCTGATTCAATTCCTGATTCATGATTCAAGACTCAATTCACGATTCATGATTCATGATTCAATTCATGATTCATGATTTATTATTCAATTCATGATTTATGATTCATGATTCATGATTCATGATTAGATTCATGATTCATGATTCATGATTCATGATTCAATTCATGATTCATGATTCATGATTCAATTCATGATTCATGATTCATTTCATGATTCTTGATTCATGATTCATGATTCATGATCCAATTCATGATTCATGATTCAATTCATGATTCATGATTCATGATTCATGATTCAATTCATGATTCATGATTCATAATTCATGATTCATGATTCATGATTCACTTCATGATTCATGATTCATGATTCATGATTCATGATTCAATTCATGATTCATGATTCATGATTCATGATTCAATTCATGATTTATGATTCATGATTCATGATTCATGATTCATGATTCATGATTCATTATTCAATTCATGATTCATGGTTCAATTCATGATTCATGATTCATGATTCATGATTCATGATTCGATTCATGATTCAATTCATGATTCATGATTCAATTCATGATTCATGATTCAATTCATGATTCATGATTCAATTCATGATTCATGGTTCAATTCATGATTCATGATTCATGATTCATGATTCATGATTCGATTCATGATTCATGATTCAATTCATGATTCATGATTCAATTCATGATTCATGATTCATGATTCGATTCATGATTCATGATTCAATTCATGATTCATGATTCAATTCATGATTCCTGATTAATGATTCATGATTCATGATTCAATTCATGATTCAATTCATGATTAATGATTCATGATTCAATTTATTATTCATGATTCATGATTTAATTCATGATTCAATTCATGATTCATGATTCAATTCATGATTCAATTCATGATTCATGATTCATGATTCAATTCATAATTCATGATTCATGATTCATGATTCAATTCCTGATTCATGATTCAATTCATGATTCATAATTTATGATTCATGATTCAATTCATGATTCATGATTCAAGATTCATGATTCATGATTCGATTCATGATTCATGATTCAATTCATGATTCATGATTCGATTCATGATTCATGATTCATGATTCGATTCATGATTCATAATTCGATTCATGATTCATGATTCAATTCATGATTCATGATTCATGATTCGATTCATGATTCATGATTCAATTCATGATTCATGATTCATGATTTAATTCATGATTCATGATTCATGATTCAATTCATGATTCATGATTCAATTCATGATTCATGATTTAATTTATGATTCATGATTCGATTCATGATTCAATTCATGATTCATGATTCATGATTCATGATTCATGATTCAATTCATGATTCGTGATTCAATTCATGATTACTAATTCATGATTCATGATTTAATTTATGATTCATGATTTAATTCTAGATTCGAATCCTGATTCAATTCATGATTCATGATTCATGATTCAATTCACGATTCATGATTCAATTCATGATTCATGATTCATTATTCAATTCATGATTCATGATTCATGATTCATGATTCATGATTCATGATTCATGATTCATGATTAGATTCATGATTCATGATTCATTAATTCATGATTCAATTCATGATTCATGATTCATGATTCAATTCATGATTCATGATTCGTTTCATGATTCTTGATTCATGATTCATGATTCATGATTCGATTCATGATTCATGATTCATGATTCATGATTCAATTCATGATTCATGATTCAATTCATAGTTAATGATTCATGATTCATGATTCAATTCATAATTTATGATTTATGATTCAATTCATGATTCATGATTCATGATTCAATTCATGATTCATGATTCATGATTCAATTCATGATTCATGATTCATGATTCAATTCATGATTTATGATTCATGATTCATGATTCGATTCATGATTCATGATTCATGATTCAATTCATGATTTATGATTCATGATTCAATTCATGATTCATGATTCATGATTTAATTCATGATTCATGATTCGATTCATGATTCAATTCATGATTCATGATTCATGATCTAATTCATGATTCATGATTTAATTCATGATTCATGATTCATGATTCAATTCATGATTCATGATTCGATTCATGATTCATGATTCATGATTCAATTCATGATTCATGATTCATGATTCAATTCATGATTCATGATTTATGAATTATGATTCAATTCATGATTCATGATTCATGATTCAATTCATGAATCATGATTCATGATTCAATTCATGATTCATGATTCATGATTTAATTCATGATTCATGATTCGATTCATGATTCATGATTCATGATTCAATTCATGATTCATGATTCATGATTCATGATTCATGATTCAATTCATGATTCATGATTCAATTCATGATTACTAATTCATGATTCATGATTCAATTCATGATTCATGATTCAATTCTAGATTCGAATCCTGATTCAATTCATGATTCATGATTCATGACTCAATTCAAGATTCATGATTCATGATTCAATTCATGATTCATGATTCAATTCTAGATTCGAATCCTGATTCAATTCATGATTCATGATTCATGACTCCATTCACGATTCATGATTCATGATTCAATTCATGATTCATGATTTATTATTCAATTCATGATTCATGATTCATGATTCATGATTAGATTCATGATTCATGATTCATGATTCATGATTCAATTCATGATTCATGATTCATGATTCAATTCATGATTCATGATTCATTTCATGATTCTTGATTCATGATTCATGATTCATGATTCGATTTACGATTCATGATTCAATTCATGATTCATGATTCATGATTCATGATTTAATTCATGATTCATGATTCATAATTCATGATTCATGATTCAATTCATAATTCATGATTCATGATTCATGATTCAATTCATAATTTATGATTCATGATTCATGATTCACTTCATGATTCATGATTCATGATTCATGATTCATGATTCAATTCATGATTCATGATTCATGATTCATGATTCATGATTCAATTCATAATTCATGATTCATGATTCAATTCATGATTCATGATTCAATTCATGATTCTTGATTCATGATTCATGATTCAATTCATAACTCATGATTCATGATTCATGATTCAATTCATGATTTATGATTCATGATTCGATTCATGATTCATGATTCAATTCATGATTCATGATTCATGATTCAATTCATGATTCATGATTTATGAATTATGATTCAATTCATGATTCATGATTCATGATTCAATTCATGATTCAATTCATGAATCATGATTCATGATTCAATTCATGATTCATGATTCATGATTTAATTCATGATTCATGATTCGATTCATGATTCATGATTCATGATTCAATTCATGATTCATGATTCATGATTCATGATTCAATTCATGATTCATGATTCAATTCATGATTACTAATTCATGATTCATGATTCAATTCATGATTCATGATTCAATTCTAGATTCGAATCCTGATTCAATTCATGATTCATGATTCATGACTCAATTCAAGATTCATGATTCATGATTCAATTCATGATTCATGATTCAATTCTAGATTCGAATCCTGATTCAATTCATGATTCATGATTCATGACTCCATTCACGATTCATGATTCATGATCCAATTCATGATTCATGATTCATGATTCAATTCATGATTCATGATTCATTTCATGATTCTTGATTCATGATTCATGATTCATGATTCGATTCATGATTCATGATTCAATTCATGATTCATGATTCATGATTCAATTCATGATTCATGATTCATAATTCATGATTCATGATTCAATTCATAATTCATGATTCATGATTCATGATTCAATTCATAATTTATGATTCATGATTCATGATTCACTTCATGATTCATGATTCATGATTCATGATTCATGATTCATGATTCATGATTCAATTCATGATTCATGATTCATGATTCATGATTCATGATTCATGATTCAATTCATAATTCATGATTCATGATTCATGATTCAATTCATGATTCATGATTCAATTCATGATTCTTGATTCATGATTCATGATTCAATTCATAATTCATGATTCATGATTCATGATTCAATTCATTATTTATGATTCATGATTCAATTCATGATTCATGATTCATGATTCATGATTCATGATTCATGATTCATGATTCAATTCATGATTCATGGTTCAATTCATGATTCATGATTCATGATTCATGATTCGATTCTTGATTCATGATTCAATTCATGATTCATGATTCAATTCATGATTCATGATTCATGATTCGATTCATGATTCATGATTCAATTCTTGATTCATGATTCAATTCATGATTCATGATTCATGATTCATGATTCATGATTCAATTCATGATTCAATTCATGATTAATGATTCATGATTCAATTTATTATTCATGATTCATGATTTAATTCATGATTCAATTCATGATTCATGATTCAATTCAGGATTCAATTCATGATTCATGATTCATGATTCAATTCATGATTCATGATTCGATTCATGATTCATGATTCATGATTCATGATTCAATTCATGATTCATGATTCATAATTCATGATTCATGATTCAATTCATAATTCATGATACATGATTCATGATTCAATTCATAATTTATGATTCATGATTCATGATTCACTTCATGATTCATGATTCATGATTCATGATTCATGATTCAATTCATGATTCATGATTCATGATTCATGATTCATGATTCATGATTCAATTCATAATTCATGATTCATGATTCATGATTCAATTCATGATTCATGATTCAATTCATAATTCATGATTCATGATTCATGATTCAATTCATGATTTATGATTCATGATTCAATTCATGATTCATGATTCATGATTCATGATTCATGATTCATGATTCATGATTCAATTCATGATTCATGGTTCAATTCATGATTCATGATTCATGATTCATGATTCATGATTCGATTCTTGATTCATGATTCAATTCATGATTCATGATTCAATTCATGATTTATGATTCATGATTCGATTCATGATTCATGATTCAATTCATGATTCATGATTCAATTCATGATTCATGATTCATGATTCATGATTCATGATTCAATTCATGATTCAATTCATGATTAATGATTCATGATTCAATTTATTATTCATGATTCATGATTTAATTCATGATTCAATTCATGATTCATGATTCAATTCAGGATTCAATTCATGATTCATGATTCATGATTCAATTCATGATTCATGATTCATGATTTAATTCATGATTCATGATTCGATTCATGATTCAATTCATGATTCATGATTCATGATCTAATTCATGATTCATGATTCAATTCATGATTCATGATTCATGATTCAATTCATGATTCATGATTCGATTCATGATTCATGATTCATGATTCAATTCATGATTCATGATTCATGATTCAATTCATGATTCATGATTTATGAATTATGATTCAATTCATGATTCATGATTCATGATTCAATTCATGAATCATGATTCATGATTCAATTCATGATTCATGATTTAATTCATGATTCATGATTCGATTCATGATTCATGATTCATGATTCAATTCATATTTCATGATTCATGATTCATGATTCATGATTCAATTCATGATTCATGATTCAATTCATGATTACTAATTCATGATTCATGATTCAATTCATGATTCATGATTCAATTCTAGATTCGAATCCTGATTCAATTCATGATTCATGATTCATGACTCAATTCAAGATTCATGATTCATGATTCAATTCATGATTCATGATTCAATTCTAGATTCGAATCCTGATTCAATTCATGATTCATGATTCATGACTCCATTCACGATTCATGATTCATGATTCAATTCATGATTCATGATTTATTATTCAATTCATGATTCATGATTCATGATTCATGATTAGATTCATGATTCATGATTCATGATTCATGATTCAATTCATGATTCATGATTCATGATTCAATTCATGATTCATGATTCATTTCATGATTCTTGATTCATGATTCATGATTCATGATTCGATTTACGATTCATGATTCAATTCATGATTCATGATTCATGATTCATGATTTAATTCATGACTCATGATTCATAATTCATGATTCATGATTCAATTCATAATTCATGATTCATGATTCATGATTCAATTCATGATTCGATTTACGATTCATGATTCAATTCATGATTCATGATTCATGATTTAATTCATGATTCATGATTCATAATTCATGATTCATGATTCAATTCATAATTCATGATTCATGATTCATGATTCAATTCATAATTTATGATTCATGATTCATGATTCACTTCATGATTCATGATTCATGATTCATGATTCATGATTCAATTCATGATTCATGATTCATGATTCATGATTCATGATTCAATTCATGATTCATGATTCAATTCATGATTCATGATTCAATTCATGATTCTTGATTCATGATTCATGATTCAATTCATAATTCATGATTCATGATTCATGATTCAATTCATGATTTATGATTCATGATTCGATTCATGATTCATGATTCAATTCATGATTCATGATTCATGATTCAATTCATGATTTATGAATTATGATTCAATTCATGATTCATGATTCATGCTTCAATTCATGATTCAATTCATGAATCATGATTCATGATTCAATTCATGATTCATGATTCATGATTTAATTCATGATTCATGATTCGATTCATGATTCATGATTCATGATTCAATTCATGATTCATGATTCATGATTCATGATTCAATTCATGATTCATGATTCAATTCATGATTACTAATTCATGATTCATGATTCAATTCATGATTCATGATTCAATTCTAGATTCGAATCCTGATTCAATTCATGATTCATGATTCATGACTCAATTCAAGATTCATGATTCATGATTCAATTCATGATTCATGATTCAATTCTAGATTCGAATCCTGATTCAATTCATGATTCATGATTCATGACTCCATTCACGATTCATGATTCATGATTCAATTCATGATTCATGATTTATTATTCAATTCATGATTCATGATTCATGATTCATGATTCATGATTAGATTCATAATTCATGATTCATGATTCATGATCCAATTCATGATTCATGATTCATGATTCAATTCATGATTCATGATTCATTTCATGATTCTTGATTCATGATTCATGATTCATGATTCGATTCATGATTCATGATTCAATTCATGATTCATGATTCATGAATCAATTCATGATTCATGATTCATAATTCATGATTCATGATTCAATTCATAATTCATGATTCATGATTCATGATTCATGATTCAATTCATAATTTATGATTCATGATTCATGATTCACTTCATGATTCATGATTCAATTCATGATTCATGATTCATGATTCGATTCATGATTCATGATTCAATTCTTGATTCATGATTCAATTCATGATTCATGATTCATGATTCATGATTCATGATTCAATTCATGATTCAATTCATGATTAATGATTCATGATTCAATTTATTATTCATGATTCATGATTCATGATTCATGATTCATGATTCAATTCATGATTCATGGTTCAATTCATGATTCATGATTCATGATTCATGATTCGATTCTTGATTCATGATTCAATTCATGATTCATGATTCAATTCATGATTCATGATTCATGATTCGATTCATGATTCATGATTCAATTCTTGATTCATGATTCAATTCATGATTCATGATTCATGATTCATGATTCATGATTCAATTCATGATTCAATTCATGATTAATGATTCATGATTCAATTTATTATTCATGATTCATGATTTAATTCATGATTCAATTCATGATTCATGATTCAATTCAGGATTCAATTCATGATTCATGATTCATGATTCAATTCATGATTCATGATTCGATTCATGATTCATGATTCATGATTCATGATTCAATTCATGATTCATGATTCATAATTCATGATTCATGATTCAATTCATAATTCATGATTCATGATTCATGATTCAATTCATAATTTATGATTCATGATTCATGATTCACTTCATGATTCATGATTCATGATTCATGATTCATGATTCAATTCATGATTCATGATTCATGATTCATGATTCATGATTCAATTCATAATTCATGATTCATGATTCATGATTCAATTCATGATTCATGATTCAATTCATAATTCATGATTCATGATTCATGATTCACTTCATGATTCATGATTCATGATTCATGATTCATGATTCATGATTCAATTCATGATTCATGATTCATGATTCATGATTCATGATTCAATTCATAATTCATGATTCATGATTCATGATTCAATTCATGATTCATGATTCAATTCATGATTCTTGATTCATGATTCATGATTCAATTCATAATTCATGATTCATGATTCATGATTCAATTCATGATTTATGATTCATGATTCAATTCATGATTCATGATTCATGATTCATGATTCATGATTCATGATTCAATTCATGATTCATGGTTCAATTCATGATTCATGATTCATGATTCATGATTCGATTCTTGATTCATGATTCAATTCATGATTCATGATTCAATTCATGATTCATGATTCATGATTCGATTCATGATTCATGATTCAATTCTTGATTCATGATTCAATTCATGATTCATGATTCATGATTCATGATTCATGATTCAATTCATGATTCAATTCATGATTAATGATTCATGATTCAATTTATTATTCATGATTCATGATTTAATTCATGATTCAATTCATGATTCATGATTCAATTCAGGATTCAATTCATGATTCATGATTCATGATTCAATTCATGATTCATGATTCGATTCATGATTCATGATTCATGATTCATGATTCAATTCATGATTCATGATTCATAATTCATGATTCATGATTCAATTCATAATTCATGATTCATGATTCATGATTCAATTCATAATTTATGATTCATGATTCATGATTCACTTCATGATTCATGATTCATGATTCATGATTCATGATTCAATTCATGATTCATGATTCATGATTCATGATTCATGATTCATGATTCAATTCATAATTCATGATTCATGATTCATGATTCAATTCATGATTCATGATTCAATTCATAATTCATGATTCATGATTCATGATTCAATTCATGATTTATGATTCATGATTCAATTCATGATTCATGATTCATGATTCATGATTCATGATTCATGATTCAATTCATGATTCATGGTTCAATTCATGATTCATGATTCATGATTCATGATTCGATTCTTGATTCATGATTCAATTCATGATTCATGATTCAATTCATGATTTATGATTCATGATTCGATTCATGATTCATGATTCAATTCATGATTCATGATTCAATTCATGATTCATGATTCATGATTCATGATTCATGATTCATGATTCAATTCATGATTCAATTCATGACTAATGATTCATGATTCAATTTATTATTCATGATTCATGATTTAATTCATGATTCAATTCATGATTCATGATTCAATTCAGGATTCAATTCATGATTCATGATTCATGATTCAATTCATGATTCATGATTCGATTAATGATTCATGATTCATGATTCATGATTCAATTCATAATTCATGATTCATGATTCAATTCATAATTCATGATTCATGATTCATGATTCAATTCATGATTCATGATTCGATTCATGATTCATGATTCATGATTCATGATTCAATTCATAATTCATGATTCATGATTCAATTCATAATTCATGATTCATGATTCATGATTCATGATTCAATTCTTGATTCATGATTCAATTCATGATTCATAATTTATGATTCATGATTCAATTCATGATTCATGATTCAAGATTCATGATTCATGATTCAATTTATGATTCATGATTTGATTTATCATTCATGATTTATGATTCAATTCATGATTCAAGATTCATGATTCAATTCATGATTCATGATTCAATTCATAGTTCATGATTCATGATTCATGATTCAATTCATAATTTATGATTTATGATTCAATTCATGATTCATGATTCATGATTCATGATTCATGATTCAATTCATGATTCATGATTCATGATTCAATTCATGATTCATGATTCATGATTCAATTCATGATTTATGATTCATGATTCATGATTCGATTCATGATTCATGATTCATGATTCATGATTCAATTCTTGATTCATGATTCGATTCATGATTTTTGATTCATGATTCATGATTCGATTCATGATTTAATTCATGATTCATGATTCATGATTCAATTCATGATTCATGATTCAATTCATGATTCATGATTCGATTCATGATTCATGATTCATGATTCATGATTCAATTCATGATTCATGATTCATGATTCAATTCATGATTCATGATTTATGAATTATGATTCAATTCATGATTCATGATTCATGATTCAATTCATGATTCAATTCATGAATCATGATTCATGATTCAATTCATGATTCATGATTCATGGTTCAATTTATGATTCATGAATCATGATTCATGATTCAATTCATGATTCAATTTATGATACTGGATTTAATTCATGATTCATGATTCATGATTCATGATTCAATTCATGATTTATGATTCATGATTCAATTCATGATTCATGATTCATGATTCATGATTCATTTCATGATTCATGATTCGATTCAAGATTCTTGATTCATGATTCAATTCATGATTCATAATTCATGATTCATTTCATGATTCATGATTCGATTCAAGATTCTTGATTCATGATTCGATTCATGATTCATGATTCATGATTCAATTCATGATTCATGATTCAATTCATAATTCATGATTCATAATTCATGATTCATGATTCATGATTCATGATTCATGATTCAATTCATAATTCATGATTCATGCTTCATGATTCAATTCATGATTCATGATTCGATTCATGATTCTTGATTCATGATTCATGATTCGATTCATGATTCATGATTCATGATTCAATTCATGATTCATGATTCATGATTCATGATTCAATTCATGATTCAAAATTCATGATTCGATTCATGATTCCTGATTCAATTAATGATTCATGATTCATGTTTCGATTCATGATTCAATTCATGATTCATAATTCATGATTCATGATTCAATTCATGATTCATAATTCATGATTTATGATTCGATTCATGATTCATGATTCAATTCATGATTCATGATTCATGTTTCGATTCATGATTCAATTCATGATTCATAATTCATGATTCATAATTCATGATTCATAATTCATGATTTATGATTCGATTCATGATTCATGATTCAATTCATGATTCATGATTCATGATTCAATTCATGATTCATAATTCATGATTCATGATTCAATTCATGATTCATGATTCAATACATGTTTCATGATTCATGATTCGATTCATGATTCATGATTCATGATTCAATTCATGATTCATGATTCAATTCATGATTCATGATTCATGTTTCATTTCATGATTCATGATTCAATTCATGATTCATGATTCATGATTCAATTCATGATTCAATTCATGATTCATGATTCATGATTCAATTCATGATTCATGATTCATGATTTAATTCATGATTCAATTCATGATTCATGATTCAATTCAGGATTCAATTCATGATTCATGATTCATGATTTAATTCATGATTCAATTCATGATTCATGATTCAATTCATGATTCATGATTCATGATTCGATTCATGATTCATGATTCATGATTCATGATTCAATTCATAATTCATGATTCATGATTCATGATTCATGATTCAATTCATAATTCATGATTCATGATTCATGATTCATGATTCAATTCATGATTCATGATTCAATTCATTATTCATAATTTATGATTCATGATTCAATTCATGATTCATGATTCAAGATTCATGATTCATGATTCAATTTATGATTCATGATTTGATTTATCATTCATGATTTATGATTCAATTCATGATTCATGATTCATGATTCAATTCATGATTCATGATTCATGATTCATGATTTATGATTCGATTTATTATTCATGATTCATGATTTAATTCATGATTCATGATTCATGATTCAATTCATAAATCATGATTCATGATTCATGATTCAATTCATGATTCATGATTCAATTCATGATTCTTGATTCATGATTCATGATTCATGATTCAATTCATAATTCATGATTCATGATTCATGATTCAATTCATGATTCATGATTCGATTTATGATTCATGATTCATGATTCATGATTCGATTCATGATTCATGATTCATGATTCAATTCATGATTCATGATTCATGTTTCATTTCATGATTCATGATTCATGATTCAATTCATGATTCATGATTCATGATTCATGATTCATGATTCATGATTCATGATTCATGATTCAATTCATGATTCAATTCATGATTCATGATTCATGATTCAATTTATTATTCATGATTCATGATTTAATTCATGATTCAATTCATGATTCATGATTCAATTCAGGATTCAATTCATGATTCATGATTCATGATTCAATTCATTATTCATGATTCATGATTCGATTCATGATTCATGAGTCATGATTCATAATTCAATTCATAATTCTTGATTCATGATACATGATTCAATTCCTGATTCATGATTCAATTCATGATTCATAATTTATGATTCATGATTCAATTCATGATTCATGATTCAAGATTCATGATTCATGATTCAATTTATGATTCATGATTTGATTTATCATTCATGATTTATGATTCAATTCATGATTCATGATTCAATTCATGATTTAAGATTCATGATTCAATTCATGATTCATGATTCATGATTCATTTCATGATTCATGATTCGATTCAAGATTCTTGATTCATGATTCAATTCATGATTCATGATTCATGATTCATTTCATGATTCATGATTCGATTCAAGATTCTTGATTCATGATTCGATTCATGATTCATGATTCATGATTCAATTCACGATTCATGATTCATGATTCATGATTCAATTCATAATTCATGATTAATAATTCATGATTCATGATTCATGATTCATGATTCAATTCATAATTCATGATTCATGCTTCATGATTCAATTCATGATTCATGATTCGATTCATGATTCTTGATTCATGATTCATGATTCGATTCATGATTCATGATTCATGATTCAATTCATGATTCATGATTCATGATTCATGATTCAATTCATGATTCAAGATTCATGATTCGATTCATGATTCCTGATTCAATTAATGATTCATGATTCATGTTTCGATTCATGATTCAATTCATGATTCATGATTCGATTCATGATTCATGATTCAATTCATGATTCATAATTCATGATTTATGATTCGATTCATGATTCATGATTCATGATTCAATTCATGATTCATGATTCATGTTTCGATTTATGATTCGATTCATGATTCATGATTCAATTCATGATTCATGATTCATGATTCAATTCATGATTCATAATTCATGATTCATGATTCAATTCATGATTCATGATTCAATACATGTTTCATGATTCATGATTCGATTCATGATTCATGATTCATGATTCAATTCATGATTCATGATTCATGTTTCATTTCATGATTCATTATTCATGATTCAATTCATGATTCATGATTCATGATTCAATTCATGATTTATGATTCATGATTCAATTCATGATTCAATTCATGATTCATGATTCATGATTCAATTTATTATTCATGATTCATGATTTAATTCATGATTCAATTCATGATTCATGATTCAATTAAGGATTCAATTCATGATTCATGATTCAATTCGTGATTCATGATTCATGATTCGATTCATGATTCATGATTCGATTCATGATTCATGATTCATGATTCATGATTCAATTCATAATTCATGATTCATGATTCATGATTCATGATTCATGATTCAATTCCTGATTCATGATTCAATTCATTATTCATAATTTATGATTCATGATTCAATTCATTATTCATGATTCAAGATTCATGATTCATGATTCAGTTTATGATTCATGATTTGATTTATCATTCATGATTTATGATTAAATTCATGATATATGATTCATGATTCATGATTCATGATTTGATTTATTATTCATGATTTATGATTCATGATTCAATTCATAATTCATGATTCATGATTCATGATTCAATTCATGATTCATGATTCAATTCATGATTCATGATTCATGATTCATGATTCAATTCATGATTCATGATTCAATTCATGATTCATGATTCAATTCATGAATCATGATTCAATTCATGATTCATGATTCATGATTCATGATTCAATTCATGATTCATGATTCAATTCATGATTCATGATTCATGATTCATGATTCAATTCATGATTCATGATTCATGATTCATGATTCATGATTCAATTTATGATTCATGATTTGATTTATCATTCATGATTTATGATTCAATTCATGATTCATGATTCATGATTCAATTCATGATTCATGATTCATGATTCATGATTCGATTTATTATTCATGATTCATGATTCATGATTTAATTCATGATTTATGATTCTTGATTCAATTAATGATTCATGATTCGATTCATGATTTTTGATTCATGATTCATGATTCGATTAATGATTCATGATTCATGATTCACTTCATGATTCATGATTCATGATTCATTATTCATGATTCAATTCATGATTCATGATTCATGATTCAATTCATAATTCATGATTCATGATTCAATTCATGATTCATGATTCATGTTTCAATTCATGATTTATGATTCAATTCATGATTCTTGATTCATGATTCATGATTCAATTCATGATTCATGATTCATGATTTATGATTCATAATTAAATTCATGATTCATGATTCATGATTCAATTCATGATTCATGATTCATGATTCATGATTCAATTCATGATTCATGATTCATGATTCAATTCATGATTCAATTCATGATTCATGATTCAATTTATTATTCATGATTCATGATTTAATTCATGATTCAATTCATGATTCATGATTCAATTCAGGATTCAATTCATGATTCATGATTCAATTCATGATTCATGATTCATGATTCAATTCATGATTCATGATTCGATTCATGATTCATGATTCATGATTCAATTCATGATTCATGATTCATGTTTCGATTTATGATTCGATTCATGATTCATGATTCAATTCATGATTCATGATTCAATTCATGATTCATAATTCATGATTCATGATTCAATTCATGATTCATGATTCAATACATGTTTCATGATTCATGATTCGATTCATGATTCATGATTCATGATTCAATTCATGATTCATGATTCATGTTTCATTTCATGATTCATTATTCATGATTCAATTCATGATTCATGATTCATGATTCAATTCATGATTTATGATTCATGATTCAATTCATGATTCAATTCATGATTCATGATTCAATTTATTATTCATGATTCATGATTTAATTCATGATTCAATTCATGATTCATGATTCAATTCAGGATTCAATTCATGATTCATGATTCATGATTCAATTCATGATTCATGATTCATGATTCGATTCATGATTCATGATTCGATTCATGATTCATGATTCATGATTCATGATTCAATTCATAATTCATGATTCATGATTCATGATTCATGATTCATGATTCATGATTCATGATTCATGATTCAATTCCTGATTCATGATTCAATTCATTATTCATAATTTATGATTCATGATTCAATTCATTATTCATGATTCAAGATTCATGATTCATGATTCAGTTTATGATTCATGATTTGATTTATCATTCATGATTTATGATTCAATTCATGATATATGATTCATGATTCATGATTCATGATTTGATTTATTATTCATGATTTATGATTCATGATTCAATTCATAATTCATGATTCATGATTCATGATTCAATTCATGATTCATGATTCAATTCATGATTCATGATTCAATTCATGAATCATGATTCAATTCATGATTCATGATTCATGATTCAATTCATGATTCATGATTCAATTCATGATTCATGATTCATGATTCATGATTCATGATTCAATTCATGATTCATGATTCATGATTCATGATTCATGATTCAATTTATGATTCATGATTTGATTTATCATTCATGATTTATGATTCAATTCATGATTCATGATTCAATTCATGATTCATGATTCATGATTCATGATTCGATTTATTATTCATGATTCATGATTCATGATTTAATTCATGATTTATGATTCTTGATTCAATTAATGATTCATGATTCGATTCATGATTTTTGATTCATGATTCATGATTCGATTAATGATTCATGATTCATGATTCATGATTCACTTCATGATTCATGTTTCATGATTCATTATTCATGATTCAATTCATGATTCATGATTCATGATTCAATTCATAATTCATGATTCATGATTCAATTCATGATTCATGATTCATGATTCATGTTTCAATTCATGATTTATGATTCAATTCATGATTCTTGATTCATGATTCATGATTCAATTCATGATTCATGATTCATGATTTATGATTCATAATTAAATTCATGATTCATGATTCAATTCATGATTCATGATTCATGATTCATGATTCAATTCATGATTCATGATTCATGATTCAATTCATGATTCAATTCATGATTCATGATTCAATTTATTATTCATGATTCATGATTTAATTCATGATTCAATTCATGATTCATGATTCAATTCAGGATTCAATTCATGATTCATGATTCAATTCATGATTCATGATTCATGATTCAATTCATGATTCATGATGCGATTCATGATTCATGATTCATGATTCACTTCATAATTCATGATTCATGATTCATGATTCATGATTCAATTCCTGATTCATGATTCAATTCATGTTTCATGATTCATGATTCGATTCATGATTCATGATTCATGATTCAATTCATGATTCATGATTCAATTCATGATTCATGATTCATGTTTCATGTCATGATTGATGATTCATGATTCAATTCATAATTCATGATTCATGATTCATGATTCAATTCATGATTCATGATTCATGATTCATGATTCAATTCAGGATTCATGATTCAATTCATGATTCATGATTCATGATTCATGATTCATGATTCGATTCATGATTTAGGATTCAATTCATGATTCATAATTCAATTCATGATTCATGATTCATGATTCGATTTATGATTCATGATTCATGATTCATGATTCAATTCGTGATTCATGATTCAATTCATGACTCATGATTCATGATTCATGATTCAATTCATGATTAAATTCATGATTCATGATTCATGATTCAATTCATGATTCATGATTCATGATTCAATTCATGATTCAATTCATGATTCATGATTCAATTCAGGATTCAATTCATGATTCATGATTCAATTCATGATTCATGATTCATGATTCAATTCATGATTCATGATTCGATTCATGATTCATGATTCATGATTCATGATTCAATTCATAATTCATGATTCATGATTCATGATTCATGATTCATGATTCATGATTCAATTCCTGATTCATGATTCAATTCATGTTTCATGATTCATGATTCGATTCATGATTCATGATGCAATTCATGATTCATGATTCATGATTCATGATTCAATTCATGATTCATGATTCATGATTCATGATTCATGATTCAATTCATGATTCATGATTCATGATTCAATTCATGATTCATGATTCAATTCATGATTCATGATTCATGATTCATGATTCATGATTCAATTCATGATTCATGATTCATGATTCGATTCATGATTCATGATTCAATTCATGATTCATGATTCATGTTTCATTTCATGATTCATGATTCATGATTCAATTCATGATTCATGATTCATGATTCATGATTCATGATTCATGATTCAATTCATGATTCAATTCATGATTCATGATTCATGATTCATGATTCATGATTCGATTCATGATTTAGGATTCAATTCATGATTCATAATTCAATTCATGATTCATGATTCATGATTCGATTTATGATTCATGATTCATGATTCATGATTCAATTCGTGATTCATGATTCAATTCATGACTCATGATTCATGATTCATGATTCAATTCATGATTAAATTCATGATTCATGATTCATGATTCAATTCATGATTCAATTCATGATTCATGATTCAATTCAGGATTCAATTCATGATTCATGATTCAATTCATGATTCATGATTCATGATTCAATTCATGATTCATGATTCGATTCATGATTCATGATTCATGATTCATGATTCAATTCATAATTCATGATTCATGATTCATGATTCATGATTCATGATTCATGATTCAATTCCTGATTCATGATTCAATTCATGTTTCATGATTCATGATTCGATTCATGATTCATGATGCAATTCATGATTCATGATTCATGATTCATGATTCAATTCATGATTCATGATTCATGATTCATGATTCATGATTCAATTCATGATTCATGATTCATGATTCAATTCATGATTCATGATTCAATTCATGATTCATGATTCATGATTCATGATTCATGATTCAATTCATGATTCATGATTCATGATTCGATTCATGATTCATGATTCAATTCATGATTCATGTTTCATTTCATGATTCATGATTCATGATTCAATTCATGATTCATGATTCATGATTCATGATTCATGATTCATGATTCAATTCATGATTCAATTCATGATTCAAGATTCATGATTCAATTTATTATTCATGATTCATGATTTAATTCATGATTCAATTCATGATTCATGATTCAATTCAGGATTCAATTCATGATTCATGATTCATGATTCAATTCATTATTCATGATTCATGATTCGATTCATGATTCATGAGTCATGATTCATAATTCAATTCATAATTCTTGATTCATGATTCATGATTCAATTCATGATTCATGATTCAATTCATGATTCATAATTTATGATTCATGATTCAATTCATGATTCATGATTCAAGATTCATGATTCATGATTCAATTTATGATTCATGATTTGATTTATCATTCATGATTTATGATTCAATTCATGATTCATGATTCAATTCATGATTTATGATTCATGATTCAATTCATGATTCATGATTCATGATTCATTTCATGATTCATGATTCGATTCAAGATTCTTGATTCATGATTCAATTCATGATTCATGATTCATGATTCATTTCATGATTCATGATTCGATTCAAGATTCTTGATTCATGATTCGATTCATGATTCATGATTCATGATTCAATTCATGATTCATGATTCATGATTCATGATTCAATTCATAATTCATGATTAATAATTCATGATTCATGATTCATGATTCAATTCATAATTCATGATTCATGCTTCATGATTCAATTCATGATTCATAATTCGATTCATGATTCTTGATTCATGATTCATGATTCGATTCATGATTCATGATTCATGATTCAATTCATGATTCATGATTCATGATTCATGATTCAATTCATGATTCAAGATTCATGATTCGATTCATGATTCCTGATTCAATTAATGATTCATGATTCATGTTTCGATTCATGATTCAATTCATGATTCATGATTCGATTCATGATTCATAATTCAATTCATGATTCATAATTCATGATTTATGATTCGATTCATGATTCATGATTCATGATTCAATTCATGATTCATGATTCATGTTTCGATTTATGATTCGATTCATGATTCATGATTCAATTCATGATTCATGATTCATGATTCAATTCATGATTCATAATTCATGATTCATGATTCAATTCATGATTCATGATTCAATACATGTTTCATGATTCATGATTCGATTCATGATTCATGATTCATGATTCAATTCATGATTCATTATTCATGTTTCATTTCATGATTCATTATTCATGATTCAATTCATGATTCATGATTCATGATTCAATTCATGATTTATGATTCATGATTCAATTCATGATTCAATTCATGATTCATGATTCAATTCAGGATTCAATTCATGATTCATGATTCATGATTCAATTCTTGATTCATGATTCATGATTCGATTCATGATTCATGATTCGATTCATGATTCATGATTCATGATTCATGATTCAATTCATAATTCATGATTCATGATTCATGATTCATGATTCATGATTCAATTCCTGATTCATGATTCAATTCATTATTCATAATTTATGATTCATGATTCAATTCATTATTCATGATTCAAGATTCATGATTCATGATTCAGTTTATGATTCATGATTTGATTTATTATTCATGATTTATGATTCATGATTCAATTCATAATTCATGATTCATGATTCATGATTCAATTCATGATTCATGATTCAATTCATGATTCATGATTCATGATTCATGATTCATGATTCAATTCATGATTCATGATTCAATTAATGATTCATGATTCAATTCATGAATCATGATTCAATTCATGATTCATGATTCATGATTCATGATTCAATTCATGATTCATGATTCAATTCATGATTCATGATTCATGATTCAATTCATGATTCAATTCATGATTCATGATTCATGATTCAATTTATTATTCATGATTCATGATTTAATTCATGATTCAATTCATGATTCATGATTCAATTCAGGATTCAATTCATGAATCATGATTCATGATTCAATTCATGATTCATGATTCATGATTCAATTCATGATTCATGATTCGATTCATGATTCATGATTCATGATTCATGATTCAATTCATAATTCATGATTCATGATTCATGATTCATAATTCATGATTTAATTCCTGATTCATGATTCAATTCATGATTCATAATTTATGATTCATGATTCAATTCATGATTCATGATTCAAGATTCATGATTCATGATTCATGATTCATGATTCAATTTATGATTCATGATTTGATTTATCATTCATGATTTATGATTCAATTCATGATTCATGATTCATGATTCAATTCATGATTCATGATTCATGATTCATGATTCGATTTATTATTCATGATTCATGATTCATGATTTAATTCATGATTTATGATTCTTGATTCAATTAATGATTCATGATTCGATTCATGATTTTTGATTCATGATTAATGATTCGATTAATGATTCATGATTCATGATTCACTTCATGATTCATGATTCATGATTCATTATTCATGATTCAATTCATGATTCATGATTCATGATTCATGATTCATGATTCAATTCATAATTCATGATTCATGATTCAATTCATGATTCATGATTCATGTTTCAATTCATGATTTATGATTCAATTCATGATTCTTGATTCATGATTCATGATTCAATTCATGATTCATGATTCATGATTTATGATTCATAATTAAATTCATGATTCATGATTCATGATTCAATTCATGATTCATGATTCATGATTCATGATTCAATTCATGATTCATGATTCATGATTCAATTCATGATTCAATTCATGATTCATGATTCAATTTATTATTCATGATTCATGATTTAATTCATGATTCAATTCATGATTCATGATTCAATTCAGGATTCAATTCATGATTCATGATTCAATTCATGATTCATGATTCATGATTCAATTCATGATTCATGATTCAATTTAGGATTCAATTCATGATTCATGATTCAATTCATGATTCATGATTCATGATTCAATTCATGATTCATGATTCGATTCATGATTCATGATTCATGATTCACTTCATAATTCATGATTCATGATTCATGATTCATGATTCAATTCCTGATTCATGATTCAATTCATGTTTCATGATTCATGATTCGATTCATGATTCATGATTCATGATTCAATTCATGATTCATGATTCAATTCATGATTCATGATTCATGTTTCATGTCATGATTCATGATTCATGATTCAATTCATAATTCATGATTCATGATTCATGATTCAATTCATGATTCATGATTCATGATTCATGATTCAATTCAGGATTCATGATTCAATTCATGATTCATGATTCATGATTCATGATTCGATTCATGATTTATGATTCAATTCATGATTCATAATTCAATTCATGATTCATGATTCATGATTCATGATTCATGATTCGATTTATGATTCATGATTCATGATTCATGATTCAATTCATGATTCATGATTCAATTCATGATTAAATTCATGATTCATGATTCATGATTCAATTCATGATTCATGATTCATGATTCAATTCATGATTCAATTCATGATTCATGATTCAATTCAGGATTCAATTCATGATTCATGATTCAATTAATGATTCATGATTCATGATTCAATTCATGATTCATGATTCGATTCATGATTCATGATTCATGATTCATGATTCAATTCATAATTCATGATTCATGATTCATGATTCATGATTCATGATTCAATTCCTGATTCATGATTCAATTCATGTTTCATGATTCATGATTCGATTCATGATTCATGATGCAATTCATGATTCATGATTCATGATTCATGATTCAATTCATGATTCATGATTCATGATCCATGATTCATGATTCAATTCATGATTCATGATTCAATTCATGATTCATGATTCAATTCATGATTCATGATTCAATTCATGATTAATGATTCATGATTCATGATTCATGATTCGATTCATGATTCATGATTCATGATTCGATTCATGATTCATGATTCAATTCATGATTCATGATTCAATTCATGATTAATGATTCATGATTCATGGTTCATGATTCGATTCATGATTCATGATTCATGATTCATGATTCAATTCATGATTCATGATTCAATTCATGATTCATGATTCATGATTCATGATTCAATTCATGATTCAATTCATGATTCATGATTCATGATTCAATTTATTATTCATGATTCATGATTCAATTCATGATTCATGATTCATGATTCATGATTCATGATTTAATTCATGATTAAATTCATGATTCATGATTCAATTCAGGATTCAATTCAGGATTCAATTCATGATTCATATTTCATGATTAAATTCATGATTCATGATTCATGATTCAATTCATGATTCATGATTCGATTCATGATTCATGATTCATGATTCAATTCATAATTCATGATTCATGATTCATGATTCATAATTCATGATTCAATTCCTGATTCATGATTCAATTCATGATTCATAATTTATGATTCATGATTCAATTCATGATTCATGATTCAAGATTCATGATTCATGATTCAATTTATGATTCATGATTTGATTTATCATTCATGATTTATGATTCAATTCATGATTCATGATTCATGATTCAATTCATGATTCATGATTCATGATTCATGATTCGATTTATTATTCATGATTCATGATTTAATTCATGATTTATGATTCTTGATTCAATTAATGATTCATGGTTCGATTCATGATTTTTGATTCATGATTCATGATTCGATTAATGATTCATGATTCATGATTCACTTCATGATTCATGATTCATGATTCATGATTCATGATTCAATTCATGATTTATGATTCAATTCATGATTCTTGATTCATGATTCATGATTCAATTCATGATTCATGATTCATGATTTATGATTCATAATTAAATTCATGATTCATGATTCATGATTCAATTCATGATTCATGATTCATGATTCATGATTCATGATTCAATTCATGATTCATGATTCAATTTATGATTCTTGATTCATGATTCATGATTCGATTCATGATTCATGATTCAATTCATGATTCATGATTTAATTCATGATTTATGATTCATGATTCAATTAATGATTCATGATTCGATTCATGATTTTTGATTCATGATTCATGATTCGATTCATGATTCATGATTCATGATTCATGATTCAATTCATAATTCATGATTCATGATTCATGATTCATGATTCATGATTCAATTCCTGATTCATGATTCAATTCATGTTTCATGATTCATGATTGGATTCATGATTCATGATTCAATTCATGATTCAATTCATGATTCATGATTCATGTTTCATGTCATGATTCATGATTCAATTCATAATTCATGATTCATGATTCATGATTCAATTCATGATTCATGATTCATGATTCATGATTCAATTCATGATTCATGATTCAATTCATGATTCATGATTCAATTCATGATTCATGATTCATGATTCATGATTCGATTCATGATTTTTGATTCATGATTCATGATTCGATTCATGATTCATGATTCATGATTCATGATTCAATTCATAATTCATGATTCATGATTCATGATTCATGATTCATGATTCAATTCCTGATTCATGATTCAATTCATGTTTCATGATTCATGATTCAATTCATGATTCATGATTCAATTCATGATTCAATTCATGATTCATGATTCATGTTTCATGTCATGATTCATGATTCAATTCATAATTCATGATTCATGATTCATGATTCAATTCA
The DNA here is from genome assembly GCA_036250195.1 of Mixophyes australis. NCBI lineage: Eukaryota > Metazoa > Chordata > Amphibia > Anura > Limnodynastidae > Mixophyes > Mixophyes australis. The sequence goes on along the minus strand of JAVHZZ010000245.1, from coordinate 26,053 downwards.
TGATTCATGATTCATGATTCATGATTCAATTCATGATTCATGATTCAATTCATGATTCATGATTCAATTCATGATTCATGATTCATGATTCATGATTCGATTCATGATTCATGATTCAATTCATGATTCATGATTCAATTCATGATTCATGATTCATGATTCATGATTCGATTCATGATTCATGATTAAATTCATGATTTATGATTCATGATTCAATTTATTATTCATGATTCATGATCTAATTCATGATTCAATTCATGATTCATGATTCAATTCAGGATTCAATTCATGATTCATGATTCATGATTCAATTCATGATTCATGATTCATGACTCAATTCATGATTCATGATTCGATTCATGATTCATGATTCATGATTCAATTCATAATTCATGATTCATGATTCATGATTCATGATTCAATTCATGATTCTTGATTCATGATTCATGATTCATGATTCAATTCATAATTCATGATTCATGATTCAATTCATGATTCATGATTCATGATTCATGATTCATGATTCAATTCATGATTCATGATTCAATTCATGATTCATGATTCTGATTCATGATTGATGATTCGATTCATGATTCATGATTCAATTCATGATTCATGATTCAATTCATGATTCATGATTCATGATTCATGATTCATGATTCGATTCATGATTCATGATTCATGATTCATGATTCAATTCATGATTCATGATTCAATTTATGATTCATGATTCATGATTCATGATTCATGATTCAATTCATGATTCAATTCATGATTCATGATTCATGATTCAATTTATTATTCATGATTCATGATTTAATTCATGATTCAATTCATGATTCATGATTCAATTCAGGATTCAATTCATGATTCATGATTCGATTCATGATTCATGATTCATGATTCATGATTCAATTCATAATTTATGATTCATGATTCATGATTCATAATTCATGATTCAATTCCTGATTCATGATTCAATTCATGATTCATAATTTATGATTCATGATTCAATTCATGATTCATGATTCAAGATTCATGATTCATGATTCAATTTATGATTCATGATTTGATTTATCATTCATGATTTATGATTCAATTCATGATTCATGATTCATGATTCAATTCATGATTCATGATTCATGATTCGATTTATTATTCATGATTCATGATTCATGATTTAATTCATGATTTATGATTCATGATTCAAATAATGATTCATGATTCGATTCATGATTTTTGATTCATGATTCATGATTCGATTCATGATTCATGATTCATGATTCACTTCATGATTCATGATTCATGATTCATGATTCATGATTCATGATTCAATTCATGATTCATAATTCATGATTCATGATTCATGATTCATGATTCAATTCATGATTTATGATTCAATTCATGATTCATGATTCATGATTCATGATTTAATTCATGATTCATGATTCATGATTCATGATTCAATTCATGATTCATGATTCAATTCATGATTCATGATTCATGATTCATGATTTATGATTCATAATTAAATTCATGATTCATGATTCATGATTCATGATTCATGATTCAATTCATGATTCATGATTCAATTCATGATTCATGATTCATGATTCATGATTCATGATTCATGATTCAATTCATGATTCATGATTCATGATTCATGATTCATGATTCAATTCATGATTCATGATTCAATTCATGATTCATGATTCATGATTCGATTCATGATTCATGATTCAATTTATTATTCATAATTCATGATTTAATTCATGATTCAATTCATGATTCATGATTCAATTTATTATTCATGATTCATGATTTAATTCATGATTCAATTCATGATTCATGATTCATGATTCAATTCATGATTCAATTTATTATTCATGATTCATGATTTAATTCATGATTCAATTCATGATTCATGATTCAATTCGAGATTCATGATTCATGATTCAATTCATGATTCATAATTCATGATTCATGATTCGATTTATTATTCATGATTCATGATTCATGATTTAATTCATGATTTATGATTCTTGATTCAATTAATGATTCATGATTCGATTCATGATTTTTGATTCATGATTCATGATTCCATTAATGATTCATGATTCATGATTCACTTCATGATTCATGATTCATGATTCATGATTCAATTCATGATTTATGATTCAATTCATGATTCTTGATTCATGATTCATGATTCAATTCATGATTCATGATTTATGATTTATGATTCATAATTAAATTCATGATTCATGATTCATGATTCAATTCATGATTCATGATTCATGATTCATGATTCAATTCATGATTCATGATTCATGATTCATGATTCATGATTCAATTCATGATTCATGATTCATGATTCATGATTCATGATTCAATTCATGATTCATGATTCAATTCATGATTCATGATTCATGATTCATGATTCGATTCATGATTCATGATTCATGATTCATGATTCATGATTCAATTTATTATTCATGATTCATGATTTAATTCATGATTCAATTCATGATTCATGATTCAATTCAGGATTCAATTCATGATTCATGATTCAATTCATGATTCATGATTCAATTCATGATTCATGATTCGATTCATGATTCATGATTCATGATTCATGATTTACTTCATAATTCATGATTCATGATTCATGATTCATGATTCAATTCCTGATTCATGATTCAATTCATGTTTCATGATTCATGATTCGATTCATGATTCATGATTCATGATTCAATTCATGATTCATGATTCAATTCATGATTCATGATTCATGTTTCATGTCATGATTCATGATTCATGATTCAATTCATGTTTCATGATTCATGATTCGATTCATGATTCATGATTCATGATTCAATTCATGATTCATGATTCGATTCATGTTTCATGATTCAATTCATAATTCATGATTCATGATTCAATTCATGATTCATGATTCAATTCATGATTCATGATTCAATTCATGATTCATGATTCATGATTCATGATTCGATTCATGATTCATGATTCAATTCATGATTCATGATTCAATTCATGATTCATGATTCATGATTCATGATTCATGATTCGATTCATAATTCATGATTCATGATTCATGATTTAATTCATGATTTATGATTCTTGATTCAATTAATGATTCATGATTCGATTCATGATTTTTGATTCATGATTCATGATTCCATTAATGATTCATGATTCATGATTCACTTCATGATTCATGATTCATGATTCATGATTCAATTCATGATTTATGATTCAATTCATGATTCTTGATTCATGATTCATGATTCAATTCATGATTCATGATTTATGATTCATAATTAAATTCATGATTCATGATTCATGATTCAATTCATGATTCATGATTCATGATTCATGATTCAATTCATGATTCATGATTCATGATTCATGATTCGATTCATGATTCATGATTCAATTCATGATTCATGATTCAATTCATGATTCATGATTCATGATTCATGATTCATGATTCGATTCATGATTCATGATTCATGATTCATGATTCATGATTCAATTTATTATTCATGATTCATGATTTAATTCATGATTCAATTCATGATTCATGATTCAATTCAGGATTCAATTCATGATTCATGATTCAATTCATGATTCATGATTCAATTCATGATTCATGATTCGATTCATGATTCATGATTCATGATTCATGATTTACTTCATAATTCATGATTCATGATTCATGATTCATGATTCAATTCCTGATTCATGATTCAATTCATGTTTCATGATTCATGATTCGATTCATGATTCATGATTCAATTCATGATTCATGATTCAATTCATGATTCATGATTCATGTTTCATGTCATGATTCATGATTCATGATTCAATTCATGTTTCATGATTCATGATTCGATTCATGATTCATGATTCATGATTCAATTCATGATTCATGATTCGATTCATGTTTCATGATTCATGATTCAATTCATAATTCATGATTCATGATTCAATTCATGATTCATGATTCATGATTCAATTCATGATTCATGATTCAATTCATGATTCATGATTCATGATTCAAGATTCGATTCATGATTCATGATTCAATTCATGATTCATGATTCAATTCATGATTCATGATTCATGATTCATGATTCATGATTCGATTCATGATTCATGATTCATGATTCATGATTCAATTTGTGATTCATGATTCAATTCATGATTCATGATTCAATTCATGATTCATGATTCATGATTCATGATTCGATTCATGATTCATGATTCATGATTCATGATTCATGATTCATGATTCGATTCATGATTCATGATTCATGATTCATGATTCAATTCATGATTCATGATTCAATTTATGATTCATGATTCATGATTCATGATTCATGATTCAATTCATGATTCAATTCATGATTCATGATTCATGATTCAATTTATTATTCATGATTCATGATTTAATTCATGATTCATGATTCATGATTCATGATTCGATTCATGATTTTTGATTCATGATTCATGATTCGATTCATGATTCATGATTCATGATTCATGATTCAATTCATAATTCATGATTCATGATTCATGATTCATGATTCATGATTCAATTCCTGATTCATGATTCAATTCATGATTCATGATTCATGATTCAATTCATGATTCATGATTCAATTCATGAATCATGATTCAATTCATGATTCATGATTCATGATTCAATTCATGATTCATGATTCAATTCATGATTCATGATTCATGATTCATGATTCATGATTCAATTCATGATTCATGATTCATGATTCATGATTCATGATTCATGATTCAATTCATGATTCATGATTCATGATTCATGATTCATGATTCAATTTATGATTCATGATTTGATTTATCATTCATGATTTATGATTCAATTCATGATTCATGATTCAATTCATGATTCATGATTCATGATTCATGATTCGATTTATTATTCATGATTCATGATTCATGATTTAATTCATGATTTATGATTCTTGATTCAATTAATGATTCATGATTCGATTCATGATTTTTGATTCATGATTCATGATTCGATTAATGATTCATGATTCATGATTCATGATTCACTTCATGATTCATGTTTCATGATTCATTATTCATGATTCAATTCATGATTCATGATTCATGATTCAATTCATAATTCATGATTCATGATTCAATTCATGATTCATGATTCATGATTCATGTTTCAATTCATGATTTATGATTCAATTCATGATTCTTGATTCATGATTCATGATTCAATTCATGATTCATGATTCATGATTTATGATTCATAATTAAATTCATGATTCATGATTCAATTCATGATTCATGATTCATGATTCATGATTCAATTCATGATTCATGATTCATGATTCAATTCATGATTCAATTCATGATTCATGATTCAATTTATTATTCATGATTCATGATTTAATTCATGATTCAATTCATGATTCATGATTCAATTCAGGATTCAATTCATGATTCATGATTCAATTCATGATTCATGATTCATGATTCAATTCATGATTCATGATGCGATTCATGATTCATGATTCATGATTCACTTCATAATTCATGATTCATGATTCATGATTCATGATTCAATTCCTGATTCATGATTCAATTCATGTTTCATGATTCATGATTCGATTCATGATTCATGATTCATGATTCAATTCATGATTCATGATTCAATTCATGATTCATGATTCATGTTTCATGTCATGATTGATGATTCATGATTCAATTCATAATTCATGATTCATGATTCATGATTCAATTCATGATTCATGATTCATGATTCATGATTCAATTCAGGATTCATGATTCAATTCATGATTCATGATTCATGATTCATGATTCATGATTCGATTCATGATTTAGGATTCAATTCATGATTCATAATTCAATTCATGATTCATGATTCATGATTCGATTTATGATTCATGATTCATGATTCATGATTCAATTCATGATTCATGATTCAATTCATGACTCATGATTCATGATTCATGATTCAATTCATGATTAAATTCATGATTCATGATTCATGATTCAATTCCTGATTCATGATTCATGATTCAATTCATGATTCAATTCATGATTCATGATTCAATTCAGGATTCAATTCATGATTCATGATTCAATTCATGATTCATGATTCATGATTCAATTCATGATTCATGATTCGATTCATGATTCATGATTCATGATTCATGATTCAATTCATAATTCATGATTCATGATTCATGATTCATGATTCATGATTCATGATTCAATTCCTGATTCATGATTCAATTCATGTTTCATGATTCATGATTCGATTCATGATTCATGATGCAATTCATGATTCATGATTCATGATTCATGATTCAATTCATGATTCATGATTCATGATTCATGATTCATGATTCAATTCATGATTCATGATTCATGATTCAATTCATGATTCATGATTCAATTCATGATTCATGATTCATGATTCATGATTCATGATTCAATTCATGATTCATGATTCATGATTCGATTCATGATTCATGATTCAATTCATGATTCATGATTCATGTTTCATTTCATGATTCATGATTCATGATTCAATTCATGATTCATGATTCATGATTCATGATTCATGATTCATGATTCAATTCATGATTCAATTCATGATTCATGATTCATGATTCATGATTCATGATTCGATTCATGATTTAGGATTCAATTCATGATTCATAATTCAATTCATGATTCATGATTCATGATTCGATTTATGATTCATGATTCATGATTCATGATTCAATTCGTGATTCATGATTCAATTCATGACTCATGATTCATGATTCATGATTCAATTCATGATTAAATTCATGATTCATGATTCATGATTCAATTCATGATTCATGATTCATGATTCAATTCATGATTCAATTCATGATTCATGATTCAATTCAGGATTCAATTCATGATTCATGATTCAATTCATGATTCATGATTCATGATTCAATTCATGATTCATGATTCGATTCATGATTCATGATTCATGATTCATGATTCAATTCATAATTCATGATTCATGATTCATGATTCATGATTCATGATTCATGATTCAATTCCTGATTCATGATTCAATTCATGTTTCATGATTCATGATTCGATTCATGATTCATGATGCAATTCATGATTCATGATTCATGATTCATGATTCAATTCATGATTCATGATTCATGATTCATGATTCATGATTCAATTCATGATTCATGATTCATGATTCAATTCATGATTCATGATTCAATTCATGATTCATGATTCATGATTCATGATTCATGATTCAATTCATGATTCATGATTCATGATTCGATTCATGATTCATGATTCAATTCATGATTCATGATTCATGTTTCATTTCATGATTCATGATTCATGATTCAATTCATGATTCATGATTCATGATTCATGATTCATGATTCATGATTCAATTCATGATTCAATTCATGATTCAAGATTCATGATTCAATTTATTATTCATGATTCATGATTTAATTCATGATTCAATTCATGATTCATGATTCAATTCAGGATTCAATTCATGATTCATGATTCATGATTCAATTCATTATTCATGATTCATGATTCGATTCATGATTCATGAGTCATGATTCATAATTCAATTCATAATTCTTGATTCATGATTCATGATTCAATTCATGATTCATGATTCAATTCATGATTCATAATTTATGATTCATGATTCAATTCATGATTCATGATTCAAGATTCATGATTCATGATTCAATTTATGATTCATGATTTGATTTATCATTCATGATTTATGATTCAATTCATGATTCATGATTCAATTCATGATTTATGATTCATGATTCAATTCATGATTCATGATTCATGATTCATTTCATGATTCATGATTCGATTCAAGATTCTTGATTCATGATTCAATTCATGATTCATGATTCATGATTCATTTCATGATTCATGATTCGATTCAAGATTCTTGATTCATGATTCGATTCATGATTCATGATTCATGATTCAATTCATGATTCATGATTCATGATTCATGATTCAATTCATAATTCATGATTAATAATTCATGATTCATGATTCATGATTCAATTCATAATTCATGATTCATGCTTCATAATTCAATTCATGATTCATAATTCGATTCATGATTCTTGATTCATGATTCATGATTCGATTCATGATTCATGATTCATGATTCAATTCATGATTCATGATTCATGATTCATGATTCAATTCATGATTCAAGATTCATGATTCGATTCATGATTCCTGATTCAATTAATGATTCATGATTCATGTTTCGATTCATGATTCAATTCATGATTCATGATTCGATTCATGATTCATAATTCAATTCATGATTCATAATTCATGATTTATGATTCGATTCATGATTCATGATTCATGATTCAATTCATGATTCATGATTCATGTTTCGATTTATGATTCGATTCATGATTCATGATTCAATTCATGATTCATGATTCATGATTCAATTCATGATTCATAATTCATGATTCATGATTCAATTCATGATTCATGATTCAATACATGTTTCATGATTCATGATTCGATTCATGATTCATGATTCATGATTCAATTCATGATTCATTATTCATGTTTCATTTCATGATTCATTATTCATGATTCAATTCATGATTCATGATTCATGATTCAATTCATGATTTATGATTCATGATTCAATTCATGATTCAATTCATGATTCATGATTCAATTCAGGATTCAATTCATGATTCATGATTCATGATTCAATTCTTGATTCATGATTCATGATTCATGATTCGATTCATGATTCATGATTCATGATTCATGATTCAATTCATAATTCATGATTCATGATTCATGATTCATGATTCATGATTCAATTCCTGATTCATGATTCAATTCATTATTCATAATTTATGATTCATGATTCAATTCATTATTCATGATTCAAGATTCATGATTCATGATTCAGTTTATGATTCATGATTTGATTTATTATTCATGATTTATGATTCATGATTCAATTCATAATTCATGATTCATGATTCATGATTCAATTCATGATTCATGATTCAATTCATGATTCATGATTCATGATTCATGATTCATGATTCAATTCATGATTCATGATTCAATTAATGATTCATGATTCAATTCATGAATCATGATTCAATTCATGATTCATGATTCATGATTCATGATTCAATTCATGATTCATGATTCAATTCATGATTCATGATTCATGATTCAATTCATGATTCAATTCATGATTCATGATTCATGATTCAATTTATTATTCATGATTCATGATTTAATTCATGATTCAATTCATGATTCATGATTCAATTCAGGATTCAATTCATGAATCATGATTCATGATTCAATTCATGATTCATGATTCATGATTCAATTCATGATTCATGATTCGATTCATGATTCATGATTCATGATTCATGATTCAATTCATAATTCATGATTCATGATTCATGATTCATAATTCATGATTCAATTCCTGATTCATGATTCAATTCATGATTCATAATTTATGATTCATGATTCAATTCATGATTCATGATTCAAGATTCATGATTCATGATTCATGATTCATGATTCAATTTATGATTCATGATTTGATTTATCATTCATGATTTATGATTCAATTCATGATTCATGATTCATGATTCAATTCATGATTCATGATTCATGATTCATGATTCGATTTATTATTCATGATTCATGATTCATGATTTAATTCATGATTTATGATTCTTGATTCAATTAATGATTCATGATTCGATTCATGATTTTTGATTCATGATTAATGATTCGATTAATGATTCATGATTCATGATTCACTTCATGATTCATGATTCATGATTCATTATTCATGATTCAATTCATGATTCATGATTCATGATTCATGATTCATGATTCAATTCATAATTCATGATTCATGATTCAATTCATGATTCATGATTCATGTTTCAATTCATGATTTATGATTCAATTCATGATTCTTGATTCATGATTCATGATTCAATTCATGATTCATGATTCATGATTTATGATTCATAATTAAATTCATGATTCATGATTCATGATTCAATTCATGATTCATGATTCATGATTCATGATTCAATTCATGATTCATGATTCATGATTCAATTCATGATTCAATTCATGATTCATGATTCAATTTATTATTCATGATTCATGATTTAATTCATGATTCAATTCATGATTCATGATTCAATTCAGGATTCAATTCATGATTCATGATTCAATTCATGATTCATGATTCATGATTCAATTCATGATTCATGATTCAATTTAGGATTCAATTCATGATTCATGATTCAATTCATGATTCATGATTCATGATTCAATTCATGATTCATGATTCGATTCATGATTCATGATTCATGATTCACTTCATAATTCATGATTCATGATTCATGATTCATGATTCAATTCCTGATTCATGATTCAATTCATGTTTCATGATTCATGATTCGATTCATGATTCATGATTCATGATTCAATTCATGATTCATGATTCAATTCATGATTCATGATTCATGTTTCATGTCATGATTCATGATTCATGATTCAATTCATAATTCATGATTCATGATTCATGATTCAATTCATGATTCATGATTCATGATTCATGATTCAATTCAGGATTCATGATTCAATTCATGATTCATGATTCATGATTCATGATTCGATTCATGATTTATGATTCAATTCATGATTCATAATTCAATTCATGATTCATGATTCATGATTCATGATTCATGATTCGATTTATGATTCATGATTCATGATTCATGATTCAATTCATGATTCATGATTCAATTCATGATTAAATTCATGATTCATGATTCATGATTCAATTCATGATTCATGATTCATGATTCAATTCATGATTCAATTCATGATTCATGATTCAATTCAGGATTCAATTCATGATTCATGATTCAATTAATGATTCATGATTCATGATTCAATTCATGATTCATGATTCAATTCATGATTCATGATTCATGATTCATGATTCAATTCATAATTCATGATTCATGATTCATGATTCATGATTCATGATTCAATTCCTGATTCATGATTCAATTCATGTTTCATGATTCATGATTCGATTCATGATTCATGATGCAATTCATGATTCATGATTCATGATTCATGATTCAATTCATGATTCATGATTCATGATCCATGATTCATGATTCAATTCATGATTCATGATTCAATTCATGATTCATGATTCAATTCATGATTCATGATTCAATTCATGATTAATGATTCATGATTCATGATTCATGATTCGATTCATGATTCATGATTCATGATTCGATTCATGATTCATGATTCAATTCATGATTCATGATTCAATTCATGATTAATGATTCATGATTCATGGTTCATGATTCGATTCATGATTCATGATTCATGATTCATGATTCAATTCATGATTCATGATTCAATTCATGATTCATGATTCATGATTCATGATTCAATTCATGATTCAATTCATGATTCATGATTCATGATTCAATTTATTATTCATGATTCATGATTCAATTCATGATTCATGATTCATGATTCATGATTCATGATTTAATTCATGATTAAATTCATGATTCATGATTCAATTCAGGATTCAATTCAGGATTCAATTCATGATTCATATTTCATGATTAAATTCATGATTCATGATTCATGATTCAATTCATGATTCATGATTCGATTCATGATTCATGATTCATGATTCAATTCATAATTCATGATTCATGATTCATGATTCATAATTCATGATTCAATTCCTGATTCATGATTCAATTCATGATTCATAATTTATGATTCATGATTCAATTCATGATTCATGATTCAAGATTCATGATTCATGATTCAATTTATGATTCATGATTTGATTTATCATTCATGATTTATGATTCAATTCATGATTCATGATTCATGATTCAATTCATGATTCATGATTCATGATTCATGATTCGATTTATTATTCATGATTCATGATTTAATTCATGATTTATGATTCTTGATTCAATTAATGATTCATGGTTCGATTCATGATTTTTGATTCATGATTCATGATTCGATTAATGATTCATGATTCATGATTCACTTCATGATTCATGATTCATGATTCATGATTCATGATTCAATTCATGATTTATGATTCAATTCATGATTCTTGATTCATGATTCATGATTCAATTCATGATTCATGATTCATGATTTATGATTCATAATTAAATTCATGATTCATGATTCATGATTCAATTCATGATTCATGATTCATGATTCATGATTCATGATTCAATTCATGATTCATGATTCAATTTATGATTCTTGATTCATGATTCATGATTCGATTCATGATTCATGATTCAATTCATGATTCATGATTTAATTCATGATTTATGATTCATGATTCAATTAATGATTCATGATTCGATTCATGATTTTTGATTCATGATTCATGATTCGATTCATGATTCATGATTCATGATTCATGATTCAATTCATAATTCATGATTCATGATTCATGATTCATGATTCATGATTCAATTCCTGATTCATGATTCAATTCATGTTTCATGATTCATGATTGGATTCATGATTCATGATTCAATTCATGATTCAATTCATGATTCATGATTCATGTTTCATGTCATGATTCATGATTCAATTCATAATTCATGATTCATGATTCATGATTCAATTCATGATTCATGATTCATGATTCATGATTCAATTCATGATTCATGATTCAATTCATGATTCATGATTCAATTCATGATTCATGATTCATGATTCATGATTCGATTCATGATTTTTGATTCATGATTCATGATTCGATTCATGATTCATGATTCATGATTCATGATTCAATTCATAATTCATGATTCATGATTCATGATTCATGATTCATGATTCAATTCCTGATTCATGATTCAATTCATGTTTCATGATTCATGATTCAATTCATGATTCATGATTCAATTCATGATTCAATTCATGATTCATGATTCATGTTTCATGTCATGATTCATGATTCAATTCATAATTCATGATTCATGATTCATGATTCAATTCATGATTCATGATTCATGATTCATGATTCAATTCATGATTCATGATTCAATTCATGATTCATGATTCAATTCATGATTCATGATTCATGATTCGATTCATGATTCATGATTCAATTCATGATTCATGATTCAATTCATGATTCATGATTCATGATTCATGATTCGATTCATGATTCATGATTAAATTCATGATTTATGATTCATGATTCAATTTATTATTCATGATTCATGATCTAATTCATGATTCAATTCATGATTCATGATTCAATTCAGGATTCAATTCATGATTCATGATTCATGATTCAATTCATGATTCATGATTCATGACTCAATTCATGATTCATGATTCGATTCATGATTCATGATTCATGATTCAATTCATAATTCATGATTCATGATTCATGATTCATGATTCAATTCCTGATTCATGATTCAAGATTCATGATTCAATTTATGATTCATGATTCATGATTCAATTCATGATTCATGATTCATGATTCAATTCATGATTCTTGATTCATGATTCATGATTCATGATTCAATTCATAATTCATGATTCATGATTCAATTCATGATTCATGATTCATGATTCATGATTCATGATTCAATTCATGATTCATGATTCAATTCATGATTCATGATTCTGATTCATGATTGATGATTCGATTCATGATTCATGATTCAATTCATGATTCATGATTCAATTCATGATTCATGATTCATGATTCATGATTCATGATTCGATTCATGATTCATGATTCATGATTCATGATTCAATTCATGATTCATGATTCAATTTATGATTCATGATTCATGATTCATGATTCATGATTCAATTCATGATTCAATTCATGATTCATGATTCATGATTCAATTTATTATTCATGATTCATGATTTAATTCATGATTCAATTCATGATTCATGATTCAATTCAGGATTCAATTCATGATTCATGATTCGATTCATGATTCATGATTCATGATTCATGATTCAATTCATAATTTATGATTCATGATTCATGATTCATAATTCATGATTCAATTCCTGATTCATGATTCAATTCATGATTCATAATTTATGATTCATGATTCAATTCATGATTCATGATTCAAGATTCATGATTCATGATTCAATTTATGATTCATGATTTGATTTATCATTCATGATTTATGATTCAATTCATGATTCATGATTCATGATTCAATTCATGATTCATGATTCATGATTCGATTTATTATTCATGATTCATGATTCATGATTTAATTCATGATTTATGATTCATGATTCAAATAATGATTCATGATTCGATTCATGATTTTTGATTCATGATTCATGATTCGATTCATGATTCATGATTCATGATTCACTTCATGATTCATGATTCATGATTCATGATTCATGATTCATGATTCAATTCATGATTCATAATTCATGATTCATGATTCATGATTCATGATTCAATTCATGATTTATGATTCAATTCATGATTCAATTCATGATTTATGATTCAATTCATGATTCATGATTCATGATTCATGATTCAATTCATGATTCATGATTCATGATTCAATTCATGATTCATGATTCAATTCATGATTCATGATTCATGATTCATGATTTATGATTCATAATTAAATTCATGATTCATGATTCATGATTCATGATTCATGATTCAATTCATGATTCATGATTCAATTCATGATTCATGATTCATGATTCATGATTCATGATTCATGATTCAATTCATGATTCATGATTCATGATTCATGATTCATGATTCAATTCATGATTCATGATTCAATTCATGATTCATGATTCATGATTCGATTCATGATTCATGATTCAATTTATTATTCATAATTCATGATTTAATTCATGATTCAATTCATGATTCATGATTCAATTTATTATTCATGATTCATGATTTAATTCATGATTCAATTCATGATTCATGATTCATGATTCAATTCATGATTCAATTTATTATTCATGATTCATGATTTAATTCATGATTCAATTCATGATTCATGATTCAATTCGAGATTCATGATTCATGATTCAATTCATGATTCATAATTCATGATTCATGATTCGATTTATTATTCATGATTCATGATTCATGATTTAATTCATGATTTATGATTCTTGATTCAATTAATGATTCATGATTCGATTCATGATTTTTGATTCATGATTCATGATTCCATTAATGATTCATGATTCATGATTCACTTCATGATTCATGATTCATGATTCATGATTCAATTCATGATTTATGATTCAATTCATGATTCTTGATTCATGATTCATGATTCAATTCATGATTCATGATTTATGATTTATGATTCATAATTAAATTCATGATTCATGATTCATGATTCAATTCATGATTCATGATTCATGATTCATGATTCAATTCATGATTCATGATTCATGATTCATGATTCATGATTCAATTCATGATTCATGATTCATGATTCATGATTCATGATTCAATTCATGATTCATGATTCAATTCATGATTCATGATTCATGATTCATGATTCGATTCATGATTCATGATTCATGATTCATGATTCATGATTCAATTTATTATTCATGATTCATGATTTAATTCATGATTCAATTCATGATTCATGATTCAATTCAGGATTCAATTCATGATTCATGATTCAATTCATGATTCATGATTCAATTCATGATTCATGATTCGATTCATGATTCATGATTCATGATTCATGATTTACTTCATAATTCATGATTCATGATTCATGATTCATGATTCAATTCCTGATTCATGATTCAATTCATGTTTCATGATTCATGATTCGATTCATGATTCATGATTCATGATTCAATTCATGATTCATGATTCAATTCATGATTCATGATTCATGTTTCATGTCATGATTCATGATTCATGATTCAATTCATGTTTCATGATTCATGATTCGATTCATGATTCATGATTCATGATTCAATTCATGATTCATGATTCGATTCATGTTTCATGATTCAATTCATAATTCATGATTCATGATTCAATTCATGATTCATGATTCAATTCATGATTCATGATTCAATTCATGATTCATGATTCATGATTCATGATTCGATTCATGATTCATGATTCAATTCATGATTCATGATTCAATTCATGATTCATGATTCATGATTCATGATTCATGATTCGATTCATAATTCATGATTCATGATTCATGATTTAATTCATGATTTATGATTCTTGATTCAATTAATGATTCATGATTCGATTCATGATTTTTGATTCATGATTCATGATTCCATTAATGATTCATGATTCATGATTCACTTCATGATTCATGATTCATGATTCATGATTCAATTCATGATTTATGATTCAATTCATGATTCTTGATTCATGATTCATGATTCAATTCATGATTCATGATTTATGATTCATAATTAAATTCATGATTCATGATTCATGATTCAATTCATGATTCATGATTCATGATTCATGATTCAATTCATGATTCATGATTCATGATTCATGATTCGATTCATGATTCATGATTCAATTCATGATTCATGATTCAATTCATGATTCATGATTCATGATTCATGATTCATGATTCGATTCATGATTCATGATTCATGATTCATGATTCATGATTCAATTTATTATTCATGATTCATGATTTAATTCATGATTCAATTCATGATTCATGATTCAATTCAGGATTCAATTCATGATTCATGATTCAATTCATGATTCATGATTCAATTCATGATTCATGATTCGATTCATGATTCATGATTCATGATTCATGATTTACTTCATAATTCATGATTCATGATTCATGATTCATGATTCAATTCCTGATTCATGATTCAATTCATGTTTCATGATTCATGATTCGATTCATGATTCATGATTCAATTCATGATTCATGATTCAATTCATGATTCATGATTCATGTTTCATGTCATGATTCATGATTCATGATTCAATTCATGTTTCATGATTCATGATTCGATTCATGATTCATGATTCATGATTCAATTCATGATTCATGATTCGATTCATGTTTCATGATTCATGATTCAATTCATAATTCATGATTCATGATTCAATTCATGATTCATGATTCATGATTCAATTCATGATTCATGATTCAATTCATGATTCATGATTCATGATTCAAGATTCGATTCATGATTCATGATTCAATTCATGATTCATGATTCAATTCATGATTCATGATTCATGATTCATGATTCATGATTCGATTCATGATTCATGATTCATGATTCATGATTCAATTTGTGATTCATGATTCAATTCATGATTCATGATTCAATTCATGATTCATGATTCATGATTCATGATTCGATTCATGATTCATGATTCATGATTCATGATTCATGATTCATGATTCATGATTCGATTCATGATTCATGATTCATGATTCATGATTCAATTCATGATTCATGATTCAATTTATGATTCATGATTCATGATTCATGATTCATGATTCAATTCATGATTCAATTCATGATTCATGATTCATGATTCAATTTATTATTCATGATTCATGATTTAATTCATGATTCATGATTCATGATTCATGATTCGATTCATGATTTTTGATTCATGATTCATGATTCGATTCATGATTCATGATTCATGATTCATGATTCAATTCATAATTCATGATTCATGATTCATGATTCATGATTCATGATTCAATTCCTGATTCATGATTCAATTCATGTTTCATGATTCATGATTCAATTCATGATTCATGATTCAATTCATGATTCAATTCATGATTCATGATTCATGTTTCATGTCATGATTCATGATTCAATTCATAATTCATGATTCATGATTCATGATTCAATTCATGATTCATGATTCATGATTCATGATTCAATTCATGATTCATGATTCAATTCATGATTCATGATTCAATTCATGATTCATGATTCATGATTCATGATTCGATTCATGATTCATGATTCAATTCATGATTCATGATTCAATTCATGATTCATGATTCATGATTCATGATTCGATTCATGATTCATGATTAAATTCATGATTTATGATTCATGATTCAATTTATTATTCATGATTCATGATCTAATTCATGATTCAATTCATGATTCATGATTCAATTCAGGATTCAATTCATGATTCATGATTCATGATTCAATTCATGATTCATGATTCATGACTCAATTCATGATTCATGATTCGATTCATGATTCATGATTCATGATTCAATTCATAATTCATGATTCATGATTCATGATTCATGATTCATGATTCAATTCCTGATTCATGATTCAATTCATGATTCATAATTTATGATTCATGATTCAATTCATGATTCATGATTCAAGATTCATGATTCAATTTATGATTCATGATTCATGATTCAATTCATGATTCATGATTCATGATTCAATTCATGATTCTTGATTCATGATTCATGATTCATGATTCAATTCATAATTCATGATTCATGATTCAATTCATGATTCATGATTCATGATTCATGATTCATGATTCAATTCATGATTCATGATTCAATTCATGATTCATGATTCTGATTCATGATTGATGATTCGATTCATGATTCATGATTCAATTCATGATTCATGATTCAATTCATGATTCATGATTCATGATTCATGATTCATGATTCGATTCATGATTCATGATTCATGATTCATGATTCAATTCATGATTCATGATTCAATTTATGATTCATGATTCATGATTCATGATTCATGATTCAATTCATGATTCAATTCATGATTCATGATTCATGATTCAATTTATTATTCATGATTCATGATTTAATTCATGATTCAATTCATGATTCATGATTCAATTCAGGATTCAATTCATGATTCATGATTCGATTCATGATTCATGATTCATGATTCATGATTCAATTCATAATTTATGATTCATGATTCATGATTCATAATTCATGATTCAATTCCTGATTCATGATTCAATTCATGATTCATAATTTATGATTCATGATTCAATTCATGATTCATGATTCAAGATTCATGATTCATGATTCAATTTATGATTCATGATTTGATTTATCATTCATGATTTATGATTCAATTCATGATTCATGATTCATGATTCAATTCATGATTCATGATTCATGATTCGATTTATTATTCATGATTCATGATTCATGATTTAATTCATGATTTATGATTCATGATTCAAATAATGATTCATGATTCGATTCATGATTTTTGATTCATGATTCATGATTCGATTCATGATTCATGATTCATGATTCACTTCATGATTCATGATTCATGATTCATGATTCATGATTCATGATTCAATTCATGATTCATAATTCATGATTCATGATTCATGATTCAATTCATGATTTATGATTCAATTCATGATTCATGATTCATGATTCATGATTTGATTCATGATTCATGATTCATGATTCATGATTCAATTCATGATTCATGATTCAATTCATGATTCATGATTCATGATTCATGATTTATGATTCATAATTAAATTCATGATTCATGATTCATGATTCATGATTCATGATTCAATTCATGATTCATGATTCAATTCATGATTCATGATTCATGATTCATGATTCATGATTCAATTCATGATTCATGATTCATGATTCATGATTCATGATTCAATTCATGATTCATGATTCAATTCATGATTCATGATTCATGATTCGATTCATGATTCATGATTCAATTTATTATTCATAATTCATGATTTAATTCATGATTCAATTCATGATTCATGATTCAATTTATTATTCATGATTCATGATTTAATTCATGATTCAATTCATGATTCATGATTCATGATTCAATTCATGATTCAATTTATTATTCATGATTCATGATTTAATTCATGATTCAATTCATGATTCATGATTCAATTCGAGATTCATGATTCATGATTCAATTCATGATTCATAATTCATGATTCATGATTCGATTTATTATTCATGATTCATGATTCATGATTTAATTCATGATTTATGATTCTTGATTCAATTAATGATTCATGATTCGATTCATGATTTTTGATTCATGATTCATGATTCCATTAATGATTCATGATTCATGATTCACTTCATGATTCATGATTCATGATTCATGATTCAATTCATGATTTATGATTCAATTCATGATTCTTGATTCATGATTCATGATTCAATTCATGATTCATGATTTATAATTTATGATTCATAATTAAATTCATGATTCATGATTCATGATTCAATTCATGATTCATGATTCATGATTCATGATTCAATTCATGATTCATGATTCATGATTCATGATTCATGATTCAATTCATGATTCATGATTCATGATTCATGATTCATGATTCAATTCATGATTCATGATTCAATTCATGATTCATGATTCATGATTCATGATTCGATTCATGATTCATGATTCATGATTCATGATTCATGATTCAATTTATTATTCATGATTCATGATTTAATTCATGATTCAATTCATGATTCATGATTCAATTCAGGATTCAATTCATGATTCATGATTCAATTCATGATTCATGATTCAATTCATGATTCATGATTCGATTCATGATTCATGATTCATGATTCATGATTTACTTCATAATTCATGATTCATGATTCATGATTCATGATTCAATTCCTGATTCATGATTCAATTCATGTTTCATGATTCATGATTCGATTCATGATTCATGATTCATGATTCAATTCATGATTCATGATTCAATTCATGATTCATGATTCATGTTTCATGTCATGATTCATGATTCATGATTCAATTCATGTTTCATGATTCATGATTCGATTCATGATTCATGATTCATGATTCAATTCATGATTCATGATTCGATTCATGTTTCATGATTCAATTCATAATTCATGATTCATGATTCAATTCATGATTCATGATTCAATTCATGATTCATGATTCAATTCATGATTCATGATTCATGATTCATGATTCGATTCATGATTCATGATTCAATTCATGATTCATGATTCAATTCATGATTCATGATTCATGATTCATGATTCATGATTCGATTCATAATTCATGATTCATGATTCATGATTTAATTCATGATTTATGATTCTTGATTCAATTAATGATTCATGATTCGATTCATGATTTTTGATTCATGATTCATGATTCCATTAATGATTCATGATTCATGATTCACTTCATGATTCATGATTCATGATTCATGATTCAATTCATGATTTATGATTCAATTCATGATTCTTGATTCATGATTCATGATTCAATTCATGATTCATGATTTATGATTTATGATTCATAATTAAATTCATGATTCATGATTCATGATTCAATTCATGATTCATGATTCATGATTCATGATTCAATTCATGATTCATGATTCATGATTCATGATTCGATTCATGATTCATGATTCAATTCATGATTCATGATTCAATTCATGATTCATGATTCATGATTCATGATTCATGATTCGATTCATGATTCATGATTCATGATTCATGATTCATGATTCAATTTATTATTCATGATTCATGATTTAATTCATGATTCAATTCATGATTCATGATTCAATTCAGGATTCAATTCATGATTCATGATTCAATTCATGATTCATGATTCAATTCATGATTCATGATTCGATTCATGATTCATGATTCATGATTCATGATTTACTTCATAATTCATGATTCATGATTCATGATTCATGATTCAATTCCTGATTCATGATTCAATTCATGTTTCATGATTCATGATTCGATTCATGATTCATGATTCAATTCATGATTCATGATTCAATTCATGATTCATGATTCATGTTTCATGTCATGATTCATGATTCATGATTCAATTCATGTTTCATGATTCATGATTCGATTCATGATTCATGATTCATGATTCAATTCATGATTCATGATTCGATTCATGTTTCATGATTCATGATTCAATTCATAATTCATGATTCATGATTCAATTCATGATTCATGATTCATGATTCAATTCATGATTCATGATTCAATTCATGATTCATGATTCATGATTCAAGATTCGATTCATGATTCATGATTCAATTCATGATTCATGATTCAATTCATGATTCATGATTCATGATTCATGATTCATGATTCGATTCATGATTCATGATTCATGATTCATGATTCAATTTGTGATTCATGATTCAATTCATGATTCATGATTCAATTCATGATTCATGATTCATGATTCATGATTCGATTCATGATTCATGATTCATGATTCATGATTCATGATTCATGATTCATGATTCGATTCATGATTCATGATTCATGATTCATGATTCAATTCATGATTCATGATTCAATTTATGATTCATGATTCATGATTCATGATTCATGATTCAATTCATGATTCAATTCATGATTCATGATTCATGATTCAATTTATTATTCATGATTCATGATTTAATTCATGATTCAATTCATGATTCATGATTCAATTCAGGATTCAATTCATGATTCATGATTCGATTCATGATTCATGATTCATGATTCATGATTCAATTCATAATATATGATTCATGATTCATGATTCATAATTCATGATTCAATTCCTGATTCATGATTCAATTCATGATTCATAATTTATGATTCATGATTCAATTCATGATTCATGATTCAAGATTCATGATTCATGATTCAATTTATGATTCATGATTTGATTTATCATTCATGATTTATGATTCAATTCATGATTCATGATTCATGATTCAATTCATGATTCATGATTCATGATTCGATTTATTATTCATGATTCATGATTCATGATTTAATTCATGATTTATGATTCATGATTCAAATAATGATTCATGATTCGATTCATGATTTTTGATTCATGATTCATGATTCGATTCATGATTCATGATTCATGATTCACTTCATGATTCATGATTCATGATTCATGATTCATGATTCATGATTCAATTCATGATTCATAATTCATGATTCATGATTCATGATTCATGATTCAATTCATGATTCATGATTCATGATTCAATTCATGATTTATGATTCAATTCATGATTCATGATTCATGATTCATGATTTGATTCATGATTCATTATTCATGATTCATGATTCAATTCATGATTCATGATTCAATTCATGATTCATGATTCATGATTCATGATTTATGATTCATAATTAAATTCATGATTCATGATTCATGATTCATGATTCATGATTCAATTCATGATTCATGATTCAATTCATGATTCATGATTCATGATTCATGATTCATGATTCATGATTCAATTCATGATTCATGATTCATGATTCATGATTCATGATTCAATTCATGATTCATGATTCAATTCATGATTCATGATTCATGATTCGATTCATGATTCATGATTCAATTTATTATTCATAATTCATGATTTAATTCATGATTCAATTCATGATTCATGATTCAATTTATTATTCATGATTCATGATTTAATTCATGATTCAATTCATGATTCATGATTCATGATTCAATTCATGATTCAATTTATTATTCATGATTCATGATTTAATTCATGATTCAATTCATGATTCATGATTCAATTCGAGATTCATGATTCATGATTCAATTCATGATTCATAATTCATGATTCATGATTCGATTTATTATTCATGATTCATGATTCATGATTTAATTCATGATTTATGATTCTTGATTCAATTAATGATTCATGATTCGATTCATGATTTTTGATTCATGATTCATGATTCCATTAATGATTCATGATTCATGATTCACTTCATGATTCATGATTCATGATTCATGATTCAATTCATGATTTATGATTCAATTCATGATTCTTGATTCATGATTCATGATTCAATTCATGATTCATGATTTATGATTTATGATTCATAATTAAATTCATGATTCATGATTCATGATTCAATTCATGATTCATGATTCATGATTCATGATTCAATTCATGATTCATGATTCATGATTCATGATTCATGATTCAATTCATGATTCATGATTCAATTCATGATTCATGATTCATGATTCATGATTCGATTCATGATTCATGATTCATGATTCATGATTCATGATTCAATTTATTATTCATGATTCATGATTTAATTCATGATTCAATTCATGATTCATGATTCAATTCAGGATTCAATTCATGATTCATGATTCAATTCATGATTCATGATTCAATTCATGATTCATGATTCGATTCATGATTCATGATTCATGATTCATGATTTACTTCATAATTCATGATTCATGATTCATGATTCATGATTCAATTCCTGATTCATGATTCAATTCATGTTTCATGATTCATGATTCGATTCATGATTCATGATTCATGATTCAATTCATGATTCATGATTCAATTCATGATTCATGATTCATGTTTCATGTCATGATTCATGATTCATGATTCAATTCATGTTTCATGATTCATGATTCGATTCATGATTCATGATTCATGATTCAATTCATGATTCATGATTCGATTCATGTTTCATGATTCAATTCATAATTCATGATTCATGATTCAATTCATGATTCATGATTCAATTCATGATTCATGATTCATGATTCATGATTCGATTCATGATTCATGATTCAATTCATGATTCATGATTCAATTCATGATTCATGATTCATGATTCATGATTCATGATTCGATTCATAATTCATGATTCATGATTCATGATTTAATTCATGATTTATGATTCTTGATTCAATTAATGATTCATGATTCGATTCATGATTTTTGATTCATGATTCATGATTCCATTAATGATTCATGATTCATGATTCACTTCATGATTCATGATTCATGATTCATGATTCAATTCATGATTTATGATTCAATTCATGATTCTTGATTCATGATTCATGATTCAATTCATGATTCATGATTTATGATTTATGATTCATAATTAAATTCATGATTCATGATTCATGATTCAATTCATGATTCATGATTCATGATTCATGATTCAATTCATGATTCATGATTCATGATTCATGATTCGATTCATGATTCATGATTCAATTCATGATTCATGATTCAATTCATGATTCATGATTCATGATTCATGATTCATGATTCGATTCATGATTCATGATTCATGATTCATGATTCATGATTCAATTTATTATTCATGATTCATGATTTAATTCATGATTCAATTCATGATTCATGATTCAATTCAGGATTCAATTCATGATTCATGATTCAATTCATGATTCATGATTCAATTCATGATTCATGATTCGATTCATGATTCATGATTCATGATTTACTTCATAATTCATAATTCATGATTCATGATTCATGATTCATGATTCATGATTCATGATTCAATTCCTGATTCATGATTCAATTCATGTTTCATAATTCATGATTCGATTCATGAATCATGATTCATGATTCAATTCATGATTCATGATTCAATTCATGATTCATGATTCATGTTTCATGTCATGATTCATGATTCATGATTCAATTCATAATTCATGATTCATGATTCATGATTCAATTCATGATTCATGATTCATGATTCATGATTCAATTCATGATTCATGATTCAATTCATGATTCATGATTCATGATTCATGATTCAATTCATGATTCATGATTCAATTCATGATTCATGATTCAATTCATGATTCATGATTCAATTCATAATTCATGATTCATGATTCATGATTCAATTCATGATTCATGATTCAATTCATGATTCATGATTCAATTCATGATTCATGA